>CDFC01058670.1:23294-57679 GCA_000826385.1 Acanthamoeba rhysodes | reverse complement strand
CACACACACACACACACACACACACACACACACACACACACACACACACACACACACGAGCGAGGACGTTGTGACGCACCTCTTCGTAGTAAATGTCGCCCAGAAGAATGGAATAGGACTTGTGCGGAGAGTGCTCCGCAACGCTCTGGTTGCCGTAGATCTTGTATATCATCACGCCAGTGCCCGACACCTGCACGTTTCATAATGCGTTAGACACCAAACCGCCGAAGAAGAAGAAGAAGAAGAAGAAGAAGAAGAAGAAGAAGAAGAAGAAGAAGAAGAAGAAGAAGAAGAAGAAGAAGTGCCTCAAGCTTCAAGCGGATGTTCTCGGCGCACACGGACAGGAGGCCGCCCAGACAGTCCGCAAAGGCCGTTGGGATCGCTTCCGCCGCTTCTATAGCATAATACAGCCCGTTCCCCATTTCCGCGATCTTTCTGTAGTGTGCGGCCACACGCACAAGCACACACGCATTTGCATGTGAGCCTCGGGCTGTGAAACCAAAAAGGGTGGAAAAGAGAGGATGGGACAAATGGCGTACGTGAGCATGTTGGCGTCGGGTGCGGATCCGAAGCCAAAGGTGAAGACGGTGGGCGCGAGGGACTTGGTCCGCAGTAATCGAAGCTCCGTGTCCAACGCATTCACAATGAGGTCCCTGTATATGATGATGATGATGATGATGATGATGATGATGATGATGATGATGATGATGATGATGATAGCGACCGCCACCATGTCACCGACCGCTCGCAGTAAGTCATTCAGTCGTTCCCGTTCTACGAAAGCGAAGATGTGCGGTACGAACGTTTTGGTGAGGCCACGATTGGCGCCACCATCGGTGAACAACAAAATTGAGCAGACCATGTTGGAGTGATTGGACCTGCGTGGGGCGACGCACAGTCATCAGCTGATACCCCCACGACGCACGCAAGACATTGGGTCTCGGGGGGAGGGGCGGGGCTTACGGCAGTTTTTCGAGTAGCCGGAGCGCAGAGAAGAGGCCGCCGGAGAGGTTGGTCCACAGGCCCGTCTTTATATTCGATACGGCCTTCAATACAGAGTCCTGTGTGTCGACCTATCAATACCGCTCACATCGACACGCCACGCGCACGCCTAGAGAGAGACAGAGAGAGAGAGAGAGAGAGAAGGCATACCTTGCCCGCGTCATCGAGGAAGGTGAGGGGAATCTCGGTCGTCACCTCCTCGTCGTAGGAGACGAGGCCCATGCAGTCACCGGGCGAAAGCTGCGACGTCAGAAAGAGCAGCGATTCCTTCACCAGCGACAGCTTCGGGCCTGACACGGAAAACGACGAATCAATGACAATGTGCACGTGTGTGTGTGTGTGTGTGTGCGGTGTCACGAGCACAAGCGCTGTGGCGCACCTTTCATAGAGGAACTTCGGTCGATGGCAGCAATTACAGCGATCTGCGCGCGCTCACCGCCAAGGGCCTGGCTCGCGTCGGACCCGCTGCCCGTATTATGTACATGATGGTGGTGGTGTAGACTGCCGCCGCCGCTCTTCTCCTGCGAGGGCGAGCCGACGGCCGCTACCAGCGACGACGCACGTAGCGAGGCGTTGGGCGCTGACTGCGCGCGCACGGAGACGATGATGTGGATGCCCTTGTGCTGCATGTCGTACCGCAGGTGCGGTACCTCGACGTCGAGCGCGAGCCGCAGCTTTCTCTCGCTCTCCTCGTCGGTCGTCCGCCGGCGCAGCTTCTTCTGCTCCGTCTCCTGGGCCTTAGTTGTCGCCGTTGCGGTCGCCGTCACCTTCTTCTTTTTCCGGGGCTTTCTCGCCTCCGTGCTCGGTCGTCGGTCTGCTTCGCTCTGCTCGCTCTCGTCGCTTACGCTGCTGGCTGCGCCACCACTGTTCGTCATGCTGCTACTGCTGCTCGTCATGCTACTGCTGCTACTACTCACACCGTCCGCCTCGCCGTCGTCGTCGCCACCATCATCGGCTTCGTCTTCCGTCTCTTCCTCTGCGTAGTCATCAACTTCTTCCTCTTCCTCATTGCTGGCGCTGTTGGTGGTGTTGTCTTCATGCGCATCCTGCTTGGCCTTGTTGAGCGCGTCTCTGTCGCGACTGTCAGTCTTGCGCTTGTTGTCGCCGTCGGCACTGCCGTCGTTGTCGCTGCTGTCGGAACCCCGGGCGCCGCCCGCCTTATCCCTGCTCGAGGAGAGGGCCTTAAAGCGCTCGATCAGGCCGTGCATCTTGGCCGCCTTCTCGCGCTTGCTGGTGGCCCAGTCCTGCTCGCTCTCCGAGTCGTCATTGCCGCGCCCGTCGATCACGATAGTTTCGCTCTTGTTGGGCCAGCTGCCGGCGTGTCCATCGACGACATCGTCGTCGCTGCTCTCGCTCTCGATTTCCTCTTCGTCCTCCTCCTCATCCTCCTCGTCTTCATTTTCGCCTTCGTCTTCGTTCTCTTGCTTTGATGTGCCCTTGCCGGGGGAGGGCTCATCGAAGGAGAAGAGCGAAGACGTGAAGCCGACGCTGCCCATAGGGTCACCGCCGTCGTCACCAATCAGGCCTCCCATCGACACCGACTCGTGCCCACCCACCATCGCGCCGTCACCCATGATGAAACCGCCATCGCCGTCGTTGGCGCCATCGTTGAAGTAGCTCGAGCTCGTGATGATCGTAGCTGCTGACGAGGCCAGCGACGAGGCCGAGAAGTTCGACGCGCCGCTGTCGCCGAGGAATCCCTGGTACGCGCCTGGCTCGGCCGGAATCGTGTCCATGAACCCGTCGTACCACGACCCGCTGAGGACGATGCCCCCGCCTGCGCCACCGAGCTGCTCCGGCGTGAGCTGCGCGGCCTGTGGGTCGAACGTAAGCACCGTAGCTGACCGCTGGCGACTGGTGTCGTCCATCATCGGTGGCGCCTCGACCTTGGCGTCGCTGGTCTCGGTCCGGCCACCGTGTTCGGGGCTGGACTTGAGGTCGTCGCCATCGTCATCGCTCTGATCGTCGCCGCGCTGTCGGGCCTGTCGTTCCTCCTTGGCCTTCTTGTCCTTGCCGTTGACCCACGCGTTGAAGAAGGCGAACGGCGACAAATGTTCTTCGCCGGTGCCGCTGGTGCCGGTACCGCTGGCGTAGTCTCGTCGGTGGTCGTGGTCGCCCTTCTTGGCCTTCTTCGACGACTTCTTCGACGACTTCTTCTTTTTCTCCTTTTTCATTGACTTCTTGCCCGACGACGGTATTGACAGCTTCTTGATGCTGCTGCCGCTCTCGGAGGTGATGATTGATGTGGAGGAGGTGGAACTACTTGACCGCTTGGCCTCTTTCTTCTTGTACTGCCGCACCACTGCCCGCAGCGCGTAATTGGGTTGCGTGTCCTCGACCGTTGCCGTCCTGCAAAAGACAAAGCGCGCACGCGCGTGTGAGGCTTGCTACCACCCGACACACCCGAACATGCAACTACACGTACGTGTTACACGATGGACACTTGTTCTGCTGCTGCAGCCACTTTGTAATCGTACGTCGACTGAAGCTGTGTCCGCAGGGCAGCATCACTGAGAGGAGAGGTCATGATAAATGCATCAGGCAGCACAACATCACAAGGTGTGTCGTTGGTCGTGTCGTGTCGTGTGTCACATACCTGGCTTCTTCATGAGCTCCAGGGAGATCGGGTCGATGAGGAGATCCTCCATAGAGCGACTCAGGCTCGAGGTCGTCGGTGTTGGCGTCGCCGTGGCCCCCAGCCCGCCACGTATGAGATCGTGCTTCTTGATTGAGAGCGACGAATACGACGCGCACGGGGTGCTTACGCCGCCGCCGCCGGTGCTTGCGGGCGACGAGACAGAGAGTCGCCCCGTCGACCGCTGAAAGCCGCCGGTCGGGATGGGCGGCGAGCCAAAGTAGTCGAGCGGCGATTCCATGTTGGGAGGAGAACCCGAGCGCGGCGACAGCGAGGCGAAGATGCCGTGAGGCGAGGCCGGCGGCGACATCCGCTGCTGCGGCGATCGGGGATCAGCGCCGCCTCCGCCTCCGCTGGTGCTGTCGTTGCTGGCCCGCCGCTCCGACGAGGAGTACACCACTGTCCCGTTCCTGCGCGTTTCGCATACATCGACCAGATCGTGAGCCAACGACCAACAGTCGATTAACGTCCTTTTTGGCTGGAGGCTGAAGATGGTGTTGGACTTGACTTACCGCTTGAATACCCGCGTGTTGAGGCCTTCGCTCCCCACCTTTTCCTTGAGCTCGTTCTCCTTCTCGAGGATGACGGTTTTGGCTTCATCCTCGCTGGTGGTGGTACCACAGAGCAGAACACAGAGAGTCAGCGCTATAGGTCATGAGCGTCTTTTTGAAAAGACTCAGTACCTGAGGTCGTATTGTGACATGATGGCCTGAATGAGGTCCTGTCTGGGCACACTCAACACCAGCGATGCATCCAACTCAGAAAAGCACCTGTAGCGCCAACGGACACAACGACCAAACACCAAACGGTGAGCAGATGAGCCGAAAAGAGTGCAAAAAAATAAACAAGATCAAATCCAGAATTGATGATGTGTAGATTAAAAATGAAAATGATTCACAAGCGCATCAGATGAAAGGGGCTTGCTCACCTGAGAAGGCGTTGCATGCTGCTGGGCTGGCGAGGCAGTTCACGTTGCTCCCCTTCATCATCTCGTTGTTGGGCTGATTTTGGGATTAGAGTAGAGGGTGCGTGTCCATGCGGCATGCGCACAGATTTCGTAGCGAGGGGAGAGGGCAACATCGGCCTCGAAGATGGCCAAGATGCCGAGCTTCGAGTGGATCCGCCCTGCGCCTCGTCGTAGTCTTCATCTTCTCTTAACATTTTACACTCTTCTTCCACAAACGGAGCGATCCCTCTCTGGCGCTGAAGAAGATGGACCGATTTGATGGTGGCCACGCGTGAGTGGGCGAATCAATGCTGTTCCAAATGTCTTCTACAATGCATCGAGCCTCTTGGGGTTCCTCCTCTTCCTGTCTTTTCCCTTACTCTCTCTCTCTCTCTCCGAACGGACCCTTCCTCTCGTCGAGCGTGCCCCAAGCCCTAATCGGCGATTGTCGTTGTCTTTGATCGGCTGTTGTGCTGTTGATGATGATCCAATGCACCAGAAAGCAGCAATGCGAAATGGAACCTGACGCAAAACGTGTGAGACGCAACCAGGCCACACAAATATTTACACAATTATTACAAGAACAATATTTATAATTATTTGTTTACATCTTTACACTGCGAAAGGCAGACGGTCTGCCTTAGGCGGCTGCCGTGGCTTGGAGCAGCCACCGGGCAAACTGTCGCACGCCCCGGGCGCACAGCTCGCGCGTCCGTCGGCGCACGTTCTCGCTCTTTGCGCGGCACTCAGCGGCGCTTCGCTCACGGGCCACGCGGATCACGACGTCCATCTCGTCCTCGCCCTCCTCCTGGACCCACACCACGGACTCGTTGAGGTAGGTGTAGGCGTCGAGCAGCCGGCGGTTGGCCACGAGCGGACAGCCGGCGATGAGCGAGGCCGCCACCGTGGACGAGGCCCGCTCGACGAAGTACTCGCACGTGGCGAACGACGGCACCAGCGCCACGCTCCGGGCGATGATGGCGTAGTAGGTCAGGTAGTCCAGCCCGCTGTCGACCACCACGCGGCCCTCGAGCCCCTCTATCGGTAGCTTGAGGCCTTTGCCACTGCCCAGCAGGTGCAGCGTCAGGTCGGCCGCCTGCGGGTCTGATCGCAGCCGCGACAGGACGCGATCGTAGTTGCGCCGCGCCGGGTCGAAGTTGCCCTGGATCGCGAAGGACGTCTCCCCCGGCCCGACGCTGGTGCGCTGCCCGGCCAGCCCGGCCACCGGGAAGACGGGCACGAAGGTCTCGACGCGGGCCGCCAAGGGGCTTGTTCGGATCGTCGACACCTGTCGATGCCAAGTGGGTATGGCGACTGTCGACAAGCTATGCTCCACGTGCGGTGCCAGGGCGAGAAAGGTGATGCGGCCGGCGTCGACCCAGGGCCGAAGCGCGGGCAGCAGCTCGGGCCGCATCGCCTGGGCCTCCCACTGGGCCGCGTGGTGCACCACGCACAGCAGGTAGGTGTGCGGCGACGAGGCGAAGAGGTGGTGCACGACGTCGGTGTGGTTGGCCAAGTCCCACTCGCCCGTGGCCAGCACGACCATGTCGGGCGCGGGCATCCAGCCCCGCACGAGGTGGTCGCGCACGCGGGCGACCGGAAAGATGGAGGCCCGCGGGGCGAAGCCCGCATAGATTTGGTCGATGCCGTGGCGCTGGGCCTTGAGGTAGAGGGTGAGCGCGGTCGCGGGCTGCTGGCCGAGGGCGTAGACCAGCGCGGCGACGACCTCGTCGTGCCAGCCGGTGCTCTCGAAGACCGCGACCCGCAGCATGCCCCGGTTTTTGGCCCGCCACTCGGCTTCGGTCTCCTCCCACGGACCGCCGAGGATGTGGGCGGCGAGGAGGACGCATGCCGCCAGGCCAACGACGAGCATGAGGGGTCGCTTCCTCATCTTCACAATCTGCAGAATCTTCATCTTTAGTTGCTGCATCTCTGCCGCGGCAGAAAGAACGAAATGATACCGTCTTTCTTGCTTCTGAGAACGCACACACACACACACGGGATCTTTCCGGAGCTACGGTGAGGTGTGTCCCCAACATAGTACTGTCCCACACGAACACAACTTGTGACATTCGGCCGACCCACACGTATGTGATATGAAGACATTTTAGTGGAAGGCTTTGGGTATGTAGCTGCTGATGATACATCATGAGTATGAGTTGGGATGGCCACTGGCTTGGCTGCAGCAGAAGACTCACTGCATGACGAACTTGACTGTCGATACGAAGAGAACGCGTGAGATGTGGGTCGGCAACGATGAACACAAGAAGCAGACAGAGAGGGACGTACAGGAGGTGACCTGGTTGTTGAAGCCCACGGGCATGGTCGGGGCGTAGAACTGGCGTACCTCGACGGTGTTGCCCCGGCAGTCGTAGTCGGCGAAGAGCTGCAGACCGACGGCGCCCGTGGTGCCGGGGAACAGCTGGAAGGACGATGCCGCGTCGTTGAAGGGCAGGATGTTGTAGCACTGCTCCGTGCCGTAGTGCGCCGCCACCGTGAGACAACCGCCCTCGGCATTCTCCTCCTGTTGTGAGTTCCGATTGGTGAGAATTGATCCGTGGGGTGGGGTGGGAGTGGTGGTCACGCATTGCGGTTGCACATCCCAGCCTTAAGTGTGAACAGGGAAACGGAGGAGGAGAAGGAGGAGTACGTCGCAAAAGATGGCCTGGGGGGAGACGCGGCTGTTGGCCTCCAGGGACCACATGCAGCTGAAGGCCGGCAGCGACGACTTGATCGACTGAGTCGCACAGTCCGAGATGAAGTTGAGGGGGTTAAGGTACTGGTCTGTTGTGTAGTAACGCATAGGTCAGGCGGGCGAGAGCACAACTTTGACAAAGGAGAAAAAGAAGTTGAGGGGGTGGAGCGTACAGGGTGAGTTCGAGCGAAGAATTCGGTTGGAAGCTCGGTCCTCGTTGGTCGAGCACGTGTAGCCAGCCGAGGCCGGATAGGCGTCAGGGTGGTTGCCGCCCAGGTTGTGGCCGATTTCCTGGTAAGGCCGTGTGAGCCGAGAACGTCAAACCTGGTTAAGCTGCCGTGTGGAGTAAGCGTACGTGGATGGCGAAGCCGATGACACTGTTGCCCTCATCGTCGCCCTGGCCGTCGACCGAGAAGCCGGTGGCACCGAAGTTGGGAGCGCAGGCGGCGTTGACCCAGGCCAGGCCGCCGACGCCGTACGGGTTGCGGCCGGTAATGAGGTGGTAGAGGCACGCGCCACTAGGCACGCCGGTGAACACACCGGCTCGCAGGCCGTCGGTGAAGCTGTCCAGGAGCTCATTGCCGTCGAGAGTCTCGGTGAACGACGAGCCGTCCTCGACGTGGACGTAGGTCAGGTTGAGGTTGATCCCGAAGTGGATGTCGTAGAACTTGTTGATGTCGGCCCAGTACAACGCGTACTTATGGGCGATCTGCTCCAGGGTCATGTGGGGCAGGTTGCGCCTGACCCAGTTGTCGACAACCACCACCGATTGGCACACTACACACCACAGAAGACGATGAATGATTGTCCAGCCGGACCACACCATACACAGCAAGAGAGTCAGGAAGTGTGATGGTGCGTACCAGCGCCGGTGCTCTTGGGCGGCTGAGAAGGCGAAGCCGAGGGCTGAGACGAGGGAGAAGCCGACGGGTTGGCCGGCTGTGCAGAGGGAGACGCTGACGGGTTCGCCTCGCCGGGGCAGCTCCAGCTGGAGACCTGGAACTGCGCCGCCTCAGCGGACCTGATGGTGTAACCGAAGTTGTGGCTCTGGCCCGCCACAATGCCGCCGTTCTGGCGCCACTGTGGCAGCTCGTACAGCGAAGGGTTCCCTGCATGGGCAAAGCAACAACGGCCGTGAGTCATGGCGACGTCTCAGAAGGCGAGGCCATGGAGACACTACCAGACTTGGGGACGAGTTCCCAGATGTTGTCGATGGGGGCGGCGTTGGCCGCGGGGTCGATGGAGAGAATGACGGAGGAGATGGTGTTGGGTCCGGCGGCGATGGAGGCGCTCCATACGGAGTAGGTGACGCCCAAGCCGTCCGTCCACGAGGTCTGTCGCGTCTGCGAGATCGTCGGTTTCACGCAAGCTGCATTCACACATCACACCACGCGCGCCCGTTGTTGTGAGTCAACCGCACCACACTTGAAAGCGCACGAGAGGGTGCGTCTCTTCATGTACCTCCAAGCGCGCTGGAGCAGGCCAAGACCAAGAGAAGGAACACGCAAGTGTAGGAGGCCTGCATGTTAAGGAGCGAGAGGTGGCTCGTGGGTGTTTGAAGTGGTGACTTTTATGACACCAGGAATGGACCCCTTTTATACATTCGACCCGTATCAATGGGCCGTATGCCATGACTGGGTATTCTCCGGGTTTTCCAATGGCATATGTGGCGCTCCGACCAACAAGTTACTGGGAACGGTTGAACATTTATTGAGAGTCTTGACTTCTCCGCAAAATTTGCCCACAGGTGATGGTACATCACCGTTGCGTTGTTACGTGATAGCATGCGTCCCTAAAGTCCCAGACAATAACCAGAACATGTTGTTCTCGGCTTTCCTGCCCGCCAGGAATTCGGAAATGCTTTGCATTCTTTGGTTTTTGGGTTTTTCGGTGGAATGCTAACTTCTGGCGGAGGTACGTAGCCAGAAGTGTTGTTGTTGTGGTCGCGGAATGCGACGTATGGCGTTTGTATTGCGTGGTGGTGATTGGTCCCGCTAGTGTCGTAGCGGGACCTCGGCTGGAGAGCTGCATTCTTCTTCTTTCGCCAGCTCGCGTTCGCGTCACACCACGGTTTGGTTCGCCCCGCGTTTGCGTTCTCCACTCTCATCTCACCACATCACGTCACCCACCCACCTTCACTCACCTCACCTCACTCACCCACCGCTCACCTCCTCACCACTCACTTCACCTACACCTCGCCTACTCGTTTCGGTTCGATTCCCGCCCTCCCGCCCCGCTGGTGACTCTGGTCTCGCCGGTCGTATACGAACCGTGACTCAACGTTCCGGCCGTGTGCGAGCCGTGGCTCAACGTGCCGGCCGTGTGCGAGCCGTGGCTCAACGTGCCGGCCGTGTGCGAGCCGTGGCTCAACGTTCCGACCGTGTGCGAGCCGTGGCTCAACATTCCGGCCGTGTGCGAGCCGTGGCTCGACGTGCCGGCCGTGTGCGAGCCGTGGTGTCGTCCGGCCGTGTGCGAGCCGCGGGTTTTACGCTCCCCTCCGGCCGCGTACGAGCCGAGGATCTTCCCTCGCCAGGTGGAGTGGTTGGAGGTGGTGTTTGTGCAGTGGGTGGTGTGACGGACCGGCTGTCGCCGAAGTGCCTACAACAAAGGTTGTTCTCTCTTTCTTGCACTGCTCCCAGGAGTCGGGTGGAGCGACCACAACAACTGGCCCAATGGCTGCGTTCTCTGCGGATTTCCGTCCGATCAGAGCTGAGGTGCCCGGGCCTGCCATCCGATCCGAACCGAACCGACGACGCTTGGGTCGGCACGGCCGGTGAGCTTTGGTCCAAAGCTGGTGACGCACACTCGGCGCCAACGCTCGCGCACACTCCCCAAGGTCTCAGCGGCCATCATCTCGAGCACTAGACTCGCCACTAGACTCGCCACTAGACTCGCCACACACGACACAAAGACATGGACCCCGGACGAGACGGTGGTGGGAAAGAAGAGGAGGGGGAGGAAGAGGTCAGAAGAGAGGAGGAAGGGGAGGACGTGTCCCCAGCGGGTGAGGAGGAGGAGGAGGATGAGGAGGAACAGGACGTCGAGGGAGATGATCAAAAAGCCCAGTCGAAAAAGCAGAAAAAGAAGAGGCGACGCAACGCGAGCGATGGCAGCACTGGGGAAGAAGGAGGAGCCGGCGGAGATGAAGGCAAGAGGCCGCATCGGCCCCTGAAGCGCGAGAGCAGCTCCTTCTTCCCCGCCGACGAAGGCGGTGCGTGCCCAAAGCCCCCCTCCATTGTCCAAAATCTCCTCCATCTTTGATTCTACTCGCGCTGAACGAGCGGGCGTACCTGCAGAGGCGGCGGATGTGCTAATGCTCAACAAAGATGACCTCCTCTCGGATCGGCTCGAGCGCAAGATGCGCAATCTCAACCAGCTCCGCCGCTCATCGGTCGTCTCTGGCATGAAGGTACGCTTGCCTTTTCATCTTTCATCTTTCAGGCCTCGGATCTTGATGCAACGCTCATCGGGGCGAGTGCTGCAGGAGCTGTGGATGGAGGACCTCCCGCACCCTCAGCGCAGCGGTTTGAGCGCCGCCTGGGAGATGCCCACGGGTGCGTTCAAGTTCCACCACACTCCGTTCGAACGGAGCGCGTGTGCTGTGCCGTGTGTAGCGTGCGATGTCGTGTGTGTGGCGGAATGATTGTGTAGAGCGCGTGCTGATGTGTCGATGACTGGTGCAGGCTACGCGGGGGAGGCGGAGCGGGACGAGCTGGAGAAGGAGCTGTACCAGTGCCTATCGGCCAAGACGGCCCTCATCCTGCCCTTCCACTGGGGCGACAACCAAAAGTCCATCACGCAGTGGATCGACCGCCTGCTCAAGCGAACCATCATCGGTACCGACGCAGCTGCTGACTCTCGTTGACCAGTTGCTACTGAGCGTTAACACCGACCGCGTGTTGTGCGTCGTGTGTCGCGTCGCGTCGCGTCGTGTAGACAAGGACTCGGGGCGGCGGGTGAAGCTGTGGGAGAGCGACTTTATGCTGCCGTTCGAAGTGAGCGAGCTGTCGGCCCACTTCCGCCAGATCGTCGGCTGGAACGAGACTGTAAAGCGATTCATCCAGCAACAGCAACAACAGCAGCCATGCGCCTCCAGCGGAGACGGCGGCGGCCTCAACTTCGGCCAGTTTTCGACCCACCAGCACAGCGAGTTCACGCCACGGCCCGACGAGCTCGGTAAGTCCCACGCCGAGAAGGAGGAGAGACGCAAGGATCGCATGCACCGCCGCATGAACAAGCAGATGTCCCAGAAGAAGGCCGGCGGCGCCGGGAGCGGCCGCCAGCGCCGCAGCCGGGCCGGCGAAGCCGAGGCCGAGCGCGAACGGTCTTCGACAACCGAGGAGGGCGAGACGGAGGAAGACGAAGCCGGACGGGACGACGGACCCAACCGGAACTGCCTGCTGATGGACGAGGGCGGCGATATCGAAGCCGAGCAGGAGGAGGAAGAGGTCGATAGCATCGCCAACGACCTTGAAGTATGGTACGCGCGAGCGTGCGGTCGTGTGTGTGAGGTGTGCGTGTGTGGGCTCATTGGCGGGTGGTGCGGCGCAGGAAATGCCAGCGGATGAAGCTGACGCGGAAGGCGCGCGAGATACTGTTCCCCAATCCGTGCATCTGGGCGTCGTCGGGTGACGTGATGCTGTCGCCTGTCCAGGCGCGCGATGAGGAGCGCCGCCGCCACATGGCCGGCGGCAGCCAGGCCAGCACCGACAGCAGCGACTACGAGAGCGATGGCACCGACGCCACCTTCCCACCCGACAACATTCCACGCATTCCGCCGCCCGCTGGTGCTGGGCGCCCGCACGCGGTACACCACTCGGTGTCGGAACCCAGCCTGGGCATGCCCGCCATGTCGACAGTCGAGGCGGCGGCGGCCGAAGAGGCGACTACGCCACAGCCGCCCAGGGGCCGCAAGGCGAGTGTGCCGTCGCTGCCGACCTCGTGGGAGGACTACGCGCTCACGGGCTCGGCGTCGTCCGTCATCGCGCCGCCCCAGATGCCCCAGGGCTGCACCGTGCTCTCCAAATGCGACAACAAGATCGGTACGCACCTGCGGTTTTTGATCCTCCAACAATCAAACTGCTCACTGCGGGCCACGCAAATCGTGTCGTGGTGTGGCGTGAATGGCTAGGTTTCGAGGTGGAAATGGATTCGGTGGAGTTGGTGATGTACCCGTTGGGCTGCGGCCTGCTGGTGTTCCATCTCAACTGGATGCCCGAAAAGCTCAAGGACGTGCCCCTCACCCTCGACGAGCTCCGCACGTACGTCTCATCTCCATCTCACGCCCAGCTCCTCATCACTCATGGGTCGTGTCGGGTTGTGTCGCTGCAGGTGGCTCTTTCTGGTCAAATTCCGCCACAAGGTGAAGAAGGTTTTCATGGGGTGGACGCTGGGTATGGAGGCGGCGCTGATTGCGCACGGCCTCAGCGAGGGCTTGGACAAAAAGAAGAAGGCCAACATGGGACCCTTCCTGCCCTCGCATCTTCGTTCCCTCGGTCGCCTCGGCAACTCAATGTACACGTCCCAACGACACGACACGACACGACACGACACGACACGACACGACACGACACACCGAATGGAATGTTGCCACACACCATTTGGCAGGGCAGGATGCGTTTGGAGTTGGCGAGGGCGGCGAGGGTGTCGAGGCGCGGGTCGGGCACCCACACCATCCCACTGTTGGGCTCGATGGTGCAAAATGGAAAGTTCTCCGCACGCGCCCTCTGTACGACACACACGACACACACGGCACACACGACACACACACGACACACACGACACACACGACACACACGACACACACGACACACACGACACACGCTTTCGTAGTGAGCGCGGTCACCCGCAAGGCGGCGGCAGCAGCGGAGGGTGGTGGTGGTCTGAGACCTGGCTGCTGGTGAGGGCGTTGAAGAGAGTGCTCTTGCCCACGTTGGGCATTCCTGGCATTCACACACACACCACATAAGGCTAAGTGAACAAATAAATAAATAAATAAATAAATAAATAAATAAATAAATAAATAAATAAATAAATAAATAAATGTACCGACGATGCCGCAGCCGTTGGAGGCGGTGCGGGCCACGAAGTAGGAGAGGGCCGAGGCCTGGCCGCCGCCGGCCTGCTGCGTCTGCTTGCCGCCGGCCTTGGCGGCGAACCACTGCCGTCGGCCGCCCAACACTCCGGAGCCGGAGGTGGGGGTGCACGTCGACGACAGCGGCCACACGACCGACCGGCAACCGCCACCAACGAAATGATGAGTCGAGGCGCCGGCGCTTCGGCAGCTGCCGCCCCACCACGTCGTGCTCCGTCGCGTCGCCACCTTCATCTCTTGTCTCGCCTTGTGCACAACAAAAAAAAACCAAAACCAAAAAAAAAGAAAAGAAAAAAGAGGCCAGTTTCTCTTCCTTTTCTTTTTTCCTAATTTATTTCTAGAACTTATTGTCCATCCTGCTGTGAAAAACATCTAATTTAATAACGAGTCCCCTGTGGTGTAGTTGGCTAGCATTTCCGCCTGTCACGCGGACGACCCGGGTTCAAATCCCGGCGGGGGAGATTTCTCTTTTTTTGCGTACTTCGTCTAGGGACGCACACTGGCATTGCGCTGGAGGAGGTTGTGGACGAAGAGGGCGGTGGAGAGCAGGGCCACCAGGCCGGCCGGCATAAACTTGAAGGCCAGCGAGTAGCGGTAGAGCATCACCAGCGCCAGAGCTCCAAGCAGGCCTAAATGCAAAATAGATGAATTATTATAATAAAAATAGATGAATTATTATTTATCCTAAGATCAATGAATTCGACGCTACTTGATGTGTGCGGCAGGCTGATGGATGGGCCAAATGGGGGGGGGGGGCAACGCACCCAAGGACAGGAGGTAGCCGTTGTTGCGCGTGGTGTGGTGATTCATGAGGTAGGCCGCCACGGCCAGCATGAGGCCGAATGCGAGGCCGAACGCAAAAGACATCACGCTGCCCGAGTTCACAAAGCCGATGAGGCCACCCACGAACACCAGCACACCAAACAGCCCCGTGAGCATCGCGTTCGCGTTCGCCATCTCGCTCTTCTCTTTCTTTTTTTTTTTGCTTCTTGAGTTTGGTTTGCTTTCTTTTCTTGGGCACCTTTTCCGTCAAGACGACAAGACGACCACGTCTCTTCACTGCTGCTGCTTGTTGTGCTTCTTGTGCTTGTGCTTGTTCTTCTTCTTCTTCTTGCGGTTCTTCTTGCTGTTGGGCGTCGCTTCCGAGGGAGCAGTGGCCGAGGTCTTGGCCTTCTTCGATCGCCGCTCGTCTTCCTCTGGAGCAGGTGGCTCAACCTTGATGTCGACCTTGTCGTGGTGATCCTCAGCGTCATCGTCTCCTCGCTTCCTCTTCTTCTTCGTGGTGGTGGGCGGAGCCATCTTCTCCGTTTCCGCCACCAGCTCTTCTTGAGCCTTCTTCTTCCCCCCCTCATCTTTTTTCTTCTCCTTCTTGCTCTTCCTCGTTTTCTTCTTCTTCTTGTCTTGCTTGGCGGCCTCCTTCTCCTCCATCGTCGTCGTCTTCTCCATGCACTCCTCCTCTTCCTCCTTTTTCGTCGCCGTCGTCTTCTCCGTCGGTGGCGGGCGCGCGGACGGTGGTGGCCGCACCGGCGTCGCGGTGGCGGCGATGAACTGGCGGGAGGGCGGGATGACCACGCCGCCCAGCAGGCGCGCCATCTCCTCGCTGTCGTCCTCCTCTTCGCTCTCGCTCTCGCTCTCACTGCTGCTCTCCACCGCCGGCGCTGGCGCTGGCACCGGCACCGGCACCGGCACCGGCACAACCTTCTTTCGCTCATCCTCTTTTTCCTGTTTCTTCTTCTTCTTCTTCTCTGCGGTGTCTTCGGTGCCCTCGCTGTCGGCCTTCTCCTCCTCGCTATTCTGTGCTTTGGCGGCCTTCTTCTTCGGCTTTCGCTCCTTCTTCGTCTTCTCTTTCGTCTTCTTTGTCGTCTTGGCCTCTGCCTCCGCGTCGTCCTCTTCCGAATGCTCTTCGTCACCTCCGGCGTCCACAGCCATCACATCCTCGTCCGCCTCCTCATTGCCGTCACTGACGCGGCGCCGTCTCCTTCGCGCAAGGTGGGCCGTGGGCTGCGCCGGCTTTTCAGAGGAGGTGGAGGTGCGTCGGAGGAGGGCGGCGCAACGGGCGGCCACGTACTCGCGCTTGAGGGCCGCCATCCGGGCCTCGAACTCGGCCACCAGCTTCCGCTTCTTCTCCACGTAATCGGCGCGCACCCGGTTCTCCTCCTCCTCACCGTCGTCATCAGCCACCGCGCGTTTAGCGGTCCTCCTGCGCTCGGCCTTGGCCTTGGCCTTCTTGCCGGCGGCCTCATCGCCGTCGTTGTCATCTTCGTCGTCGTTGAAGAGGCCCCGGAGAAGCCGCGTTTGCTCATCGTCCTCGTCCTCGTTGACCTCGTCGACCTCGTCCTTCTTCTCCTTTGCTCCGGAATCGTCGTCATTGTCGTCTGAATGCAACGCCACTCCTTAGACCACGGCCCACGCAGCACACTTTTGCACGCACGCACGAAGGCTGTGATGTACCAGAAGGCAGGAGGCAGTCGTCCATGAGGGGTCTTCGCCCTCGGTCGCTTTCGCCCGCTTCCTCGTCTTCGTTTTCCTCATCATCCTCGAGAGAGATGACCACCTTCTTCTTCTCCATTGCCGCCTTCTTGTTCCTCCTTTTCCGTCTGGCGCTGGGATCGTAGTCGTCGTCATCGTCGCTCGAGGCGTAGGTGGCGATGGCGTCGTCGTCCGACACGATGAAGTCGACGAGGCTCCCCTCTGAGTCGTCGTCCGACTCGTGGTCGGACACGAGGTCGAGGTCGACCGTGCGCCCGTGGTGCACCGGATCGCCGTAGGTCTCGGCCAACTCCCGCTCGGCCTCCTCCTCCTCCCGCTCCGCCGTCCCATCGCTCACCTCCTCGGCCTCGTCATCTGCCATGATCGACCATGCGCTATCACCGACGTGTGCTGTGGCGCGTGCGCGTGCGTGTGCGGTGTGTGAGAGAGCGAGTACTTACCCATGAAGGCGCGCTCGGCGTCTTCATCGCTCTCGTCATCGTCGGACACGAGGCCGTCGAGCTCATCGTCGGAGTAGTGAGCCCTCAGGTCCTTCGGCTTCACTGCCACCTGCTCCACCTTCCCGCCGGCCTGCACCTCGTTTACCGCAACACGCACACACCTTCAGCCTTCGCCGAAACGGCCCCTTCTCAGCACCCGATAGAGAAGCGTAGACGTACAGTGGAACGGAGGAGGCTGGTGAAGCGGGTCTTGCACAGCGGGCAGACAGTGGCCACCGTGGCCCATTGCTCGATGCACACGAAACTGCGGTGGTCGGGATGTGTAAGAGTGCTACTTGCGGAAGCTTCATCGCCGAATGCGCTGCCAAGCGTACCAAAAGTGATGGGTGCAGCCCGACAGCCCAGTCTTCTCTGCACACTAGCACAGGTGCAGAATTTGTCAGTCAGATTATCTATCTTGCTTCCATCTTAATGTCCGCTGGACGTGCATCAGGCAAGGGGGGGGGGGCAAAAGAAAGAGCAGCTGCAGTAACGAACGTGATCTTGGCAAATCGGACAAAGCGGCTCATCCATGGCGGCCTCCTTGATCAAAAAACATGGACACCAAATCCAAACGCCGGCAAAGGAGAAAAAGAAACGAAAGTAAAACTTTGTTTTTAAATTACAACTCCGGGTTCGCGCCAAAAAACATGTCCATCTCTTTCGCTCCAAATTGACAAGATGAGTTCATCATCATGGCCTCGCGAGGCATCTAGGCCACAACACCTCTTTGAGTAGTTTGTGCATCTTCCGCCTCTCGCTTGTCCTAGGCGACCGGCTTGATTAGTGCCCGTCACACCTCTACTCGACGGCCTTGGTGGGCTTGGCGGCAGCCGCGTTGGCCTTCTTCTCCTCGTCGGCGTCACGCTGCCTGTCTTCGAGCTTGCGCACGGCCGCCTCGAGCTCCTCCACCTTCTTCTTGAGCTGAGTCACCTCCTCGCCCGTGCCCTCCTGCAGGGCCTTCAGCTTGCTGTCCAGCCAGGGACCGGTCTAAAGGCGTTGGTGCAGCATTTGGAGATGGTGAGATGTACGCACAACCGCACACGACGCACACGCACACGCACACGCACACGCACACAACCGCACGAGCTCTTCAAATAAACAACATGGCACCAACGGAAGAGTGGGAGTGGACCTGGTTGGAAAGGAGCGGCCTCACGGAGCGGATGGCAGAGGCAGCGCCGGCGGCTCGCAGGGTGACGAGACCAGTGACGGCGGCCTTTTTGATGGCCGGGTCCTCCTCACGAAGTAGCGCTGTTGCCCAGTTTCGAGAGGGCGAAGAAGGATGTCAGCTTTGGGGTGTTGGGCGGGAGTAAGTCGAGCTGGCGGTACCGGTGAGCTTGGTGACGGCGTCTTTCCGGGCGACATGGTCCTTGTCGTACAGGTAAGCCGTGCACTCGGCGTAGGCTCCGATCGCCGCCTCGCGCGCTGGTTATTTCGTGAGCGACCAAGCCAACGATGTGGTGACAAAGAAGAGGACACAGCAGGAAACGGTACCATTATCGCGGAGTTGGCCGTAGGCCAGCTTGGCCTCGAGCCAATCGCGAGCCTTGGGCGACTTGGTGTTGCCCAACCCGCGAATGCCTCCGTTTCTCGTCCCTGGCGCCATTAATGGTCAGCGCCCGAGCGGCCAGGCAAAATCTGAGATTTGTGGGCGTGGGAGAGGTACAGGGGAAGGGTCCGTCAAGGGAAGCAGCGGCAGTAAGCAGGTCGAGGTCTTCCTCGTTCCGCTGGTTGCCCAGGGCCTGCAGCGCGGCCCACTGGCCTGCACATGGCGAAGGAATTCAGTTTGACGGGCAGGCGAGAGAGGGCAGGTCCAGAGCGTACCGCGGTAGGCGTGGGGGTGCTCTTCGATCCACTTGCGCAGGGCAGATCGCATGACCTCGTCCCTATAGCGAAATGAGAATGCTCAGTTGTGAATAAAGGAATGTTGCGTTGCGTGTGGTCACCTGATGGACGAGAAGGAATAGAGAGTTGGCATGAAGGCGCGCGGGTCGGTCTCCGAAGCGATGACTTCGGCCAAGATCTCCGAGACGAAGATGCCGGCGTTCTTCTGTTCGGCGAGGGCCTTGGCGAGCTGCACCCTCACGCCCCAGAAGGGTTCCGCCTTCAGGACCTCACGCAGAGCGCGCAGCGCAGGGCGTGTGCCCAGCTTGGCCAACTCTTTGCCAGCCCAAATACGGTTGCCGACGTCCTATACGGAGCGGAAACCAAAGAAAGGCCAGTGAGCTTCACCTGTGTTCGTGTCGTGTGTCGTGTGTCGTGTGTCGTGTGTCGTGTGTCGTGTGTCGTGTGTCGTGTGTCGTGGAATATTCCGTGCCTGGGCCTGCTTGGCGGTGTTGGTAAGAATCTCGAGACCGGGGTTCATATCCAGCGAATACAAGACCTTTTGCTCCGGGTCGACTCTGTTCGTGTGAGGGAGAGTGAGCAAACGCGCTGCGCCGTGTCACGATGCTACTTGTAGTAGCAGCAGCGGCGGCGGCACCGAATTGTTTTGGGCTTGGAAGCGACGCCCGACAGGATGACAGAGGCCTTGCCCGTCGCATCATCCATCTCAACGACTCCCTGGTGAACAGCTCCCGATTCGTCGACCACTTCCACCTGTGCATGATCCGCGTGACAAACAAACGTCACCACGTTGTGTCCAGCAATAGAGCGTATATCTGACGTACGTCGAGAGCAAACTCGAAGAAGCCCACGCCCTGCTTCTCGTCCTTCTGGGTCTGTTCGAAGGAGACTCTGACCTGCTTCTTCTCCGCCGAGTAGTCGAACTTGCCCTTCAGCTTTGGATACCCGGGGCTCAGCAGCCACTGGCAGACGAGTGGAGGGAACAAGCATTAAATGGGCTGACTATAATAGGCAAGAATGAGCTTCAGCGAACGAACCTGATCGAAGAACTTGGTGAGGTTGCGCCCGGACTGCTTTTCCAGGGCGCGCTGGAAGTCGACCGTTTCCACGATCTTCTGGTGGAAGTCCCTGTAGTGGGGGGTTGGAAGAACGGGATTCAGGATAAGTCAGGAGAGGCGGTAGTGGTAGCGCGATTCGCGTACCCGACGTAGGCCTGGACGGCCGCCCAAAAGGCTGAGTCGCCGATCAGGCGGCGGAGCATGTGGATCCGCCACGCGCCGCCTGGCAGATGCAAAATCGTCAGTACTAGTGGGTAGGCGGAGGATCATTCGACAAGGAGTGGGAAGAAAGTACCAGGATAGAGGTGGGAATCGAAGAGCTGCCACGAGCTTTTGTACTCGCTGTGGTGTGGATTCGTGTGGTAAGTGCAAATATTCAAGGCTGTGGTGGCGCGTCGGTGTATACCGGGTGACTATGGGACGTTGGTAGGATGAACACTCGGAGAAGTAGCCCGACGCGTTGCACCACATCTCGTACTCGAACTCGTCGCGCTTCTCGTGGTCCTCTACCCACGCGGCCTCGATGTAGGTCGCCCACGATTCCTGTGGACACGTTGGAGAAATGAGTCACTCGCTCCAGCGTCACAGCGTGTCAGTGTGTCGTGGTAGTCAAACCTTGAGCCAGGCGTGCTCAAAGTGGCGGATGACAAGTGCGTCGCCGAAGTAGCTGCAGGAAGAACGGCGAAACAGAGTAAGTCGAATGAGAAAGAGAGAGATCCAAGGGGAAGGACGCAACCTGTGGGCCATCTCATGAATATTCACGCTGTCCACGACGTAGCCCCACTCCGCGGCAAGGTTCTTGTCGAGCATGAAGACGTCGTCCCACGTCACCAAGCTGATGTTTTCCATAGCGCCTCCTGCCCACGCAGAATTGCAACGTTCGCCGTGAGTTGGAGGAGAGCGAGAAATGAGTGTGGCAAAACCGATGTCGGTTAGGGAGTGGGTTGTACCGATTTTGGGGACGATGATCTGGTAGTACTTGGGGAAAGGGAAGGCATGGCCCACCTTTTTGGTCAGCCACTTCATCATGGCCGGCGTCTTGCCGAACACGAGCCGCACCTGGAAGGGTGAGTGAAAAGGAAAGAAGATCAAAAAAATGAAGAGAGAGGCCGTCAGCTGGTGCCCGTTGTAATGAGTTTGCATGGTGCGGCCTTCTGCTGCAACGTACGCTCTCCTCTGGGACGCCCTTGCAGGCAATGTAGGCGACGGGTACGCCTTCCACGGTCTCGTCGGGGTGCAGTTCAAACTGAAGGCGAGAGCGGCGGCACCGATCAAACAATGAGACTGATTGGCCACAGTGCCACTGCAATCGTACGCCCGATCAAGGGCGAGCGCGCGAACGAACGAACCTCTCCGGCAGCGATACAGGCCAAGTAGGAGGGGCAAGCGAAGTCGAGCTTCCAGTGGGCGGTTTTGCGGCCGTTCTTGGTCACTTCCGACTGAAGAACGCCGTTGGCCACCAGCGTGTGGGATTCCTCCGACGTCAGCAGGAACTCCAGGCTCTGCCTCACCTGCGGGAAGTCCACGCAGGGCAGCCAGTAGCGCGCCCTGCCAACGGCGTTGCCGCCATATCACACGCGTGCTCAGTTTCTGCGGGTGTGTGTGTGTGCATTGTGGCGGGGCTCGTCGTCCCAAAAGCAGAAGAAGGAGGGGAGTAGTCTGGCTGCACCTTTCGGTCTCGTTGTCGGTCGCCGCAAACAGGGGGCGCGTGGGGTAGGCCTCGTCGGGGCAGGAGAACTGCATCCCGCTCACGGGGTGGTCCAGCACGAAGGCCACTACATTTATACAACAAATAAATGAATGAATAAATAAATGAATGGATGAATGAATGAATAAATATAAAATCGAAAAGTGTAGAGAGAAAGCCGGGNNNGGGGGGTTAGAGAGCGGTAGTACCGTGGAGCTTGCGCTCCTGGCCCTTGGCGATGGAGTCGGCCCAGGTGACGTTGATCAGCTCCCCGTCGTAGGTCCACACCAGCTGGTTGCCCTCTTCGTCCTTTACGTCCACGTCCGCGAAGCCGATGGCGTTGAGCACGATCGTCCTGGGCCACCATGCATGTGGTGTGTCAGTACTGAGCTGCCGCTGTGTGGACGTGGACGTGGAGGAGCAAAGATGACCGACCTGGCGGTGTGGTCGTTGGAGACCACGGTCAGGACTGCGCGGCACGTGGCGCGACGCTCCTTGATCTGAAAGTCGTACTCGGCCCTGATGTGACGAGGCTCCACCCTGACGTCGGGCGCGTAGTGGCCTGACCATGCACACGCGCGGCCAAAGAGGCGAACACGTGAGCGTTGGGCTGGGCAAGCCAGAGCCTCAATCAGAGCGCATGGCCAATTGATAAACATAGATCTATGTGCATGAGTTGTTGGGATGCACGTACGGCTGGAACCGGCAAAAGGAAAGCCCTGCGCCGCGCCATGGCTATGAGCGCAGCCTCTCTGCCCTCCCTCGGTGCTCTCGTGATGCGGCATACTGCAGATCTGGCTGTTCGTGTCTCTCTAATACTTTTTGTGTATTTATTGCACGACGTGCCGCAAGAAATTAAAAATATAAAACCAAACGCGAAAAAATAAATAAAAAATCGTCATCCAGTTACTCTTCTCGCTGGCGCAGTCCGCGCGAGCGCCTTTCAAGGGAGTGCACTTGAGCAAGAGAGATCACACATGGTACGGACGGACCCGGTGCAGCGCCGATTGTATCGGCTGAATGGAAAAAATTATAATCTGGCGATTTCAGCTTTGTTGCGATGGAGGAGAGAGTTCGTTCGGCCAGGCGAGTCGGATGCATTCGCACACGGGCGAGTTGCCATCTTTGCTTAATACGTTCTCCTGCAGGAGAAGATGACCGATTTTTTTGACTTCTACTCGCGATTGGAGGATCTCGCGGGGGAGGTCGAGCGACGGACGTCCAATCCGGCCCTCGCGGCGAAGGTGGCGCGCTCGCTCGCCGTCATCGACAAAGCCTTCGACACCTACTCGTGAGTCCCTCCCCCTTTCCGCTCTCCCTCCTCTCTTTCGCCTTCTCCACGCAACAGAGCCCGCTGACGTTGGTGTCGCGGCAACACACAGAGAGCAGGGGCTGGCCGTCAGCTTCAACGGAGGGAAAGACTGCACGCTCCTCCTTCACCTCGCCCTCTACGCCTACCTTCATCGTACACACCGCACCCACTTTGCATAGAACACGCACGCACCGCGCACACGCACACCGCACACGCACACGCATGCAAATGATTGGGGCTGTGCAGGGAGGAAGGCGACGGGTGAGGCGACGGCGGCAACGACGAAGCACGAGGGCGAGGGGTCGGAAGGAAAAGAAGGAGAGCAGCGCGCAAAGACGGAAGGCGGTGCGGCCACAGATCGGGCTCACTACTGGATGCGGATCCTCTACTTCTGGTTCCCCACGTGCTTCCCCGAAGAGACCCAGTTCGTGATGGACACGACACAAAGGTACAACGCCCCTCGATTGTTTATGATCAGCGAATCTTGCATCGCCAGCAGTAGCATCACACTCGCACACACACGCACATCACGCGCGCACACGCACACGCACACGCACGCACAGCGGGTGCTGACGAGGGAAGGGTGATGTATTGGCAGCCTGCGACTAGGGCTGATCAAGTCGACCAAGCCGTACCGGGAGGGACTGCAGGAGATCATTGAAACGGAACGACCACCCATCCGCGCTATTTTCATGGGCACCCGCTACACTGACCCCTCCTGCGGTGCGCCACCCACCCTCTCTTTGATCGAACTGTGCGATGGCGATTGACATCCGGTTTGTGTCGTGTCGTCGTGTCGTCGTGTCGTTGTGCTGTCGTGTTGTCGTGTCATAGCACGGCTCGAGGAGTTTTCGGAGAGCACGCCGGGCTGGCCCACCTTCATGCGGGTCAACCCCATCCTCGATTGGTCCTACTCAGGTATTATGCCCTCAGTTTTTAGTGACTGTCTCTGGCCTTGTCGATGCCAACCTACTGTGTCACAGAGGTGTGGGCCTTCATTTTGGCGATGGGCGTACCCTACTGCTCGCTTTATGACAAAGGTATACTTACTCTGGGGCGTGCGAACGGGCCACCTCTTCTGCCCAACTGATACAGTACATTTGTATCGCATTGCGTGCTTTTGGATCTATCAGGGTACACATCGATTGGGGAGGTGAACAACACAAAGCCCAATCCAGCGCTCCTTGTGGACGGGCGCACCTACGCCCCCGCCTACAGCCTGAAGGAAGAAGAGCTGGAGCGTGCTGGTCGCCAGAGCCGATCTGTCTGACACTTCGCCGCACGATCCTGCGCAAGACTTTGTTATTTTCTCTTTATTTCCTAAATTATTGTTATTTCATTTTTTTAACCTCGTCGGATGATTTCCTGGAAATCAGCCCAAAAAAAAAAGAGGGCAAACAAAAAAGATTGGGACAAGCTGAGGGTGAGTAGTTTGATTGGAGATGTCGCGCCGAGCCCGCAAGGAGGTGAATTACGCTGAGGCAGATGACAGTGCGGCCATGGATGAAGAGGGGATAGACGTGGAGGACGACAGTGACGGCGGATTCGACAGCGGTAACGATGACGGGGATGAGTTCAAGCTGGAGGATGAGTCTGAGGACGAAGCATTCAGCATGCGCGACCTCGATCCCGACGAGATGGTCAAGAAGAAGAAAAGGCGTAGCAGCAGCTCATCGAGCGGCAGCAAGAAATCCTCAGCGAGTACCACAAAGAAGGCGACCACGCCTGCCGCTACGCGCAAGCGTGCCGCCCCATCCAAGAAGAAGGCCAGCGACGAAAATGGGGATGGAGAAGATGAAGATGAAGATGAAGGAGCGCCCAAGCGCAGGCGCACGACGACACCGAAGAAGCCGGCGGCTGCCAAGCCCAAGGCCGCCCCCAAGAAGCCCCCCGCTGCCGCTGCCGCTGCCAAATCGAAGAAGGAGAAGAAGAGCGATGAAGAGGGCCGAGGCGGGGATGAGGACCTCACCACCACATCGACCACCGCCTCGTCCACAGCAACTGCCGTCACAGAAGCAGGCTCTGAGGAAAAGGCGGTCGCCACCAATAATGGACACCAGAATGAGGGAGGCGAGGAGGAGGTGAAGATCGAGGTGGCGTCTGTGGAAGATGAAGCCTCGAAGAAGAAGATCCCGTCTGCTAAAAACGGAGGAGGCGACGAAGATGACGACGACTTCAAGGCCGACAAGACCAAGAAGAGGAAGCCCGCCGCCACGGCCAAGACGCCGGCCCCCGCCAAGGCGAAGGCCGCCACGGCCAAGGCACCGGCCGCCGCCAAGGCGAAAGCGCCGACCAAGCCTGCAGCCAAGCCCAAGGCCGCACCCAAGAAGCCCGCTGCCGCTGCCGCTCCCGCCGTACGCGCCCCTGTCCGTTCGCGCTTCGCCTGTGCTGTCAGGCTCATCGTCTTGTGTTGTATGTCGTGTGCCGTGGGTGTGTGCGTGCGTGCGTGCGTTGTGTCTAGGCAAAGAAGCCGCGCGCGACGCCGGCCAAAAAGAAGAAAGCCGATGAAGACGACGAGGAGGAGGACTACAAGGAGGAAAAGGAAGAAGAGGAGGAAGCTCCCGAGGCGGCGGAGGAGGAGGAGGAAGCGGAGAAGGAGGAGGACGATGGCGACCACGCGGAGGACGAGGATGAGCCAAAGCCCAAAGCGAAGCCGAAGGGCAAGACCGCTCCCGCCAAACCCGCGGCCAAGCCCAAGGCGGCACCGGCCGCCACCAAGGCGAAGGCGCCGGCCAAGCCAGCAGTCAAGGCAGCTGCCGCTGCGCCCAAGCCAGCAGCTTCCCGTATGCATCTCACGACACGACACGACACGACACGACACGACACGACACGACACGACACGTCACACGACACGACACGACACGACACGACACGTCACACGACACGACACGACACGTCACACGACACGACACGACACGTCACACGACACGCGTTGTGGCCATGGTGGCAATGCTAACCGTTCACGCGTGTGGCGACGCTACAACGTTGCAGCACTGGGCGGTGTGAAGCTGGCGGGAACGACGCCCTTGCGCAGAGTGGGCCTGAGCAAACGAGCGGCGATCTCCTCCCTGCACAACAAGTAATAACAACGCTTGGCCGGCGACTCCGACAATGCGACCAAGAGGAACACGAGAGGCGAGACAGAGAGAAAGAGAGACAGAGACAGAGACAGAGAGAGACGAGGAAGGTCGATGATGGGCCGCAGAGAGAGCTGTACAGTTCTGGCGTGCGTGCAAGAAAGGCCAACATAACGTTCGGGTACAGGAGGAGCGCTCTAGCTTGCGTGGTCTGTGCGTGTGTGCGTCTGGGTCAGCAGTGGGCGAGGGCTTCGGAGACGTGCATCTTCCAGTTGAGGGCCGACTCGAAGATGTGCACGATGATGCCCTCCTTGTCGACCACGAACGTCTTGCGGCCCTTCAGCAGCCCGCCGAGGCTGCCCGCCACCCGGTACTTCCTGTGCACCTTCCCCTGCCGGCGCAGCACATGTGGACGTCACGGCGAGGAGAAGCAGCAGGAGAAGAAGATGACGTAGAAGAAGAAGATGATGATGCAGAAGAAGAACCCAGTGAAGAAGAAGAAGAAGAAGGACAAGGGAAACGCATTATGGTGAGGGCATGTTCTGTTGTGGTGGTAGTGGCAGTAGCGGTGGTACCGTCAGATCGGAGAGGAGGGTGAAGGGCAGCTTGTGCTCCTTCTTGAACTTGCGGTGCGACTCGACCGGGTCTGTGGGCAGCACAAGTGAAGAGAGCGCGGTTACAACATGTATGGGCGGTGCAACGTTGGGACAACGCGATGACGACGGCACTAAGGCACGTGCACGCACCGTTCGACACGCCCAGCACGACAGCACCCTTGGCGTTGAAGGCGTCGATGCTGTCTCGGAAGTGCTCGGCTGGCATGACCAGGGAGGGAGTGAGTGAGCCAACAACAACAACAATTCCAAGAAGAAGGAGAAGGAGGAGTGTTAGTGGGCAGCACCTTCCTTGGTGCACACTGTTGTGAAATCGCCGGGGTAGAAGAAGAGCACCACCGGCCTGCCCCGGAAGTCGTGCAGGTGGACCACCTGCCCCTCGTCACTCTCCAGTGCAAAGCTTGGTGCGACGTCGCCCAGGGACATGTTGCTCTACCTTTCTTTCGGTCTGGTTATTAATTTGAATAGTGTGCATTTCTTTTCATTTCTTTTCATTTCTTTTCTACAGAGATTTCTGCTATGCGCGGAATGGTGGGGGGGGGCACTGTGGCGAATTGAACTTGGATCAGCATCGGATCGAGAGGCCTCTAAAGAGACGGTAGCCGATCGTCATGTCTGACTCGAAGTACTTCACGACAACCAAGAAGGGAGAGATCAAAGAGTTGAAGAAGGAACTCGACAATCCCAAGGAGAATGTGAAGAAGGAGGCCGTGAAGAAGGTACCCTCGGCCATTGATCGAAGCAAACACTAAAAATGGCAACAATCAATTTCTCAAATGAAACAATTGTTGCGTCCCAGGTCATCGCTGCCATGACCGTGGGCAAGGATGTATCTGAGCTCTTCCCTGACGTTGTGAAGTGCATCCGCACCTCCAACTTGGAGCTGAAGAAGCTCGTGTATCTCTACATTATGAACTACGCCAAGACACAGCCCGAGACTGCCATCCTCTCCGTCAACGCCTTCGTCCACGTGCGTTTAACCTCCCCCCACCGCGCAAATCTTCAATTAATTCTCGTAGCGTAACAAATCGCTGTGCGGCTGGCAACTAAGCGCGCTCTCATTTAAAATGAACAGGATGCGCAACACCCCAACCCACTTGTGCGCGCCCTCGCAGTGCGAACGATGGGTTGCATCCGCGTGGACAAGATCACAGAATACCTTTGCCAGCCTCTGCGCGAGTGCCTCAAGGTACCCTGCTGCCCGAGCTTTTCCTGTGTTCCCGCGCCTCGGCTCTCCTCTGCTCGTGATCCCTCTTCCCTGGGCGGTCTTCTTCTTCGTGTATCCTCTTTGTCTTCGCGCACACGTTAAACGCTGGTGGTTGGGTGTTGTGTAGGATGCCGATCCCTATGTGCGAAAGACCGCCGCGGTGTGCGTCGCAAAGGTGTGGGACATCAACCCCGAGCTGGTCGAGACCCAGGGCTTCCTGGACATGCTGCGCGACCTCCTCTCCGACTCCAACCCCATGGTACGGAACCCTGTTGATTTGCAGTGCCACAGGCCTCGCTCGCCTTGGCTTGTGCAGTCCTGTCACGCATCGCCGACAAACCACACACACACACACACACACACACACACACACACACACACACACACACACACACACACACACACACACACACACACACACACACACAGGTCGTGGCCAACGCTGTGGCTGCTCTCTCGGAGATTGACGAGACGGCCAAGGAGGATGTCTTCAGCCTCAACACAGAGAACCTCAAGATGCTCCTCGCCGCGCTCAACGAGTGCACAGAGTACGCTTTTTCTTTCTTTTGCCTGAGAGCCAGCCAAATCCTATGGGATTGCAGTTGCGACCGAGCCCAGCCATGGGCTGACTGCACGCACGCGCACGCAACACAGGTGGGGTCAAGTGTTCATCCTCCACGCCCTGTCCAAGTACACACCCGGCGACTCTCGCGAGGCGGAGGCCATCGCGGAAAGAGTGACCCCTCGCCTGGCCCACGCCAACTCGGCAGTCGTCCTCTCCACTATTAGGGTGCGTCTGATGCCGCCGCCGCTGCATGTTTTGTGATTACACTGTAGGTGTCTTGTCTCGCGCTTTCATGATGGTGCTCACTTATGTTCATTTGCAGGTGCTGATGAGGCTCCTGGAGCACATCAACAGCGGCGAGTTTGTGAAGAACATGTGCAAAAAGATGACGCCCCCGCTCGGTACAACCGCCCGTCCTCTCTCTCTCTCTCTCTCAAGTCTTCACCGTTTCTTGTGTTCGCCAGCCTTGTCTTACGATCATTGTTTGTGTGCACACTAGTCACGCTGCTGCAGAAGGAGCCGGAGATCCAGTACGTGGCTCTGCGCAACATCAACCTTATCATCCAGAAGAGGCCGCAGGTGCTCCAGAACGAGATGAAGGTACGCCACAAATCAACTTTCCTTCTTCTGCTCTAGACTTAATGGTGCTGAAGATGAAGAAAGGAGGAATGTTTGGTGTGACGAGCTCACATTTTTGACATTTCCGCGGCTCGTGTGTGGTGGATTGCAGGTCTTCTTCTGCAAGTACAACGACCCCATCTACGTCAAGATGGAGAAGCTGGAGATCATGATCATGCTTGTCAACGAGCGCACCATCGAGCAGGTGCTCATGGAGCTGAAGGAGTACGCCACCGAGGTCGACGTGGAGTTTGTGCGCAAGGCCGTGCGCGCTATCGGTCGGTGTGCGATCAAGCTCGACCGCGCGGCCGAGAAGTGCATCAAGGTCCTTCTCGAGCTCATCCAGACCAAGGTCAACTACGTGGTCCAGGAGGCCATCATCGTCATCAAGGACATCTTCCGCAAGTACCCCAACCGGTACGAGTCCATCATCTCCACCCTGTGCGAGAACCTCGACACCCTCGACGACCCCGAGGCTAAGGCCTCAATGATTTGGATCATCGGCGAATACGCTGGTACGTTCGTGTTGTGTCGTGTGTCGTGTGTCGTGTGTCGCTAACCATGGGGCGTGCCGTTGCAGAGCGTATCGAGAACGCGGACGACCTGCTAGAGACCTTCCTCGAGAACTTCCAGGACGAAAACTCGACCGTGCAGCTCCAGCTGCTCACCTCCTGCGTCAAGCTGTTCCTCAAGAAGCCCAAGACCACTCAGAACATCGTTCAGGTAACATTACACATGCGAACCATGACTCGTGGCGTCGTTGTCGCGATGGCGGTGAGGATGAAGTTATAACTTTTCACACGTGTCGTGCGCACACATAACAGCACGCGCTCGAGCTGGCGACCAAGGAGAGCGAGAACCCGGATCTCCGCGACAGGGGCTACGTCTACTGGCGCCTCCTTTCCACCGACCCTGAGGCCGCTAAGGTATTCATTCCACGCTTCACGTGTGACGGCACATTCCCACGCATGCCGCATAGCGTGTGTTCAGCGACTCATTCTTTGTTCTTCTTTCTCTCTTTCTTTTGACGACTGCCACAGCAAGTGGTGTTGGGTGAGAAGCCGCTCATTTCTGAGGACACGTCGCCTCTCGACGCGTCGCTCCTCGATGAGCTGATCGGCAACATGGCCACCCTCGCCTCGGTCTACCACAAGCCCCCGCAGGCCTTCGTGTCCAAGCTCAAGAAGAAGGTCAAGGTACTTATTCAGATGATTGTCTCGCGCTCCCCCTCATTTCCTCGCTTTCTCCGCCGTCTATGGTGGCTAAGCTGTGCCTGTCGACACATCGCGCCGCATCCAGGTCTTTGACCCCAGCAACGCAGAGATGAAGACCAGCCGGAGGATCACCGGCGAATCCGACGGCGACGAGGGTATGTATTCGCGCGTGGAATTGTTACAATGCAACAACAACAGTTGTCCAGTGGGCTGATGGTGTGGTTGGTTGGCGTACAGACCAAGAGGCGAGGGGAGGCGAGGGTTCGCTCATTGAGCTCGACTCCAGCCCGGCTTCTTCGTCCAACGACCCCTTCGGCTTCCTGTCTTCCCCCGGCCCCGCTCCCACCCAGCCCGTACGCGCTCCCACACCATCGCGCCTGCCTCAAGCACCACCCACACGCAGGCGCACGCGCTTTTGACTCGACGTCGATCGACTAACGGCGACGCATCGGCAGGCCGTGGAGAAGAAGGTGCTGCTCTCGGCAGAGAAGGGCAGGGGACTCGAGGTGCGCGGCGCCTTTGTCCGTCGCGGCGGTTCCGGCCCGGTCCTCGCGCTCACTCTGGCCAACTACTCCAACGCCCCCATGGACGGGTTCATGGTCCAGTTCAACAAGAACTTGTACGCCGCCCATGTCCCCTCGGTTACACGCGACACGACACACATCAGCCTGGGCTCACATTCTCGCGCGCACGCAGCTACCGACTCAAGCCGGCCAAGACGCTGCTGGACATCACCGCCGTCGGGCCGGGCCAGACCAGCGACGTGCTCGTGCCGCTGAGCGCTGACGGCGACGAGGGACCCGTGTCGCCGGCCATCCACGTGGCGGTGAAGAACAACGTGGACGTGTTCTACTTCCTGGCCGAGTGCCCGCTCAACGTGTTCTTCTCGCCCGACGGCGCGCTCGAGAAGTCAGCCTACCTGGCGACGTGGAAGGACATCCCCAACGAGAGCGAGCGGGTCCAGCAGCTGGCGCCACTCGTGACCGCCGACTCGAACGCCCTCACGGACCTCATGCAGCGCCACAACATTTTCCTCATCGCCAAGCGACGCGTCAACGACAACGAGGTCCATCTCCCCCCTCCTCCTTCGTGTGTGCATGTTGTGTGCGCTACCGCACTCACCGTTGCCGAACGACACGCACTCACTGTTGCCAAACGACACGCGCCCACGCAGGTTTTGTACTTGAGCACGCGGGTGGTTCTGCCGTCGAAGGCCCTGACGACGGGCGGCGAGGTCGTGCTCGTGGAGCTCACCCTGGCCGGGGAGGTCGCCAAGTGCTGCATCCGCACCACCGCCCTCGAGCTCGTGCCCCTCTTCCAGTCCTCCCTCTCCTCCCTCATCGTCCGCTCCACGCCCGCCCTCTTCTAGACACGACGACGACAACGACGACTCCCTTCGCTTCTCTTCGCTCGAAGCAAGTGCGAGGGATGGTGTGTTCTTGCGCAATGATCATGAAGTCTTCTCGCACAGCCTGAAACGCACAGAACACCCTCTTGCTCTCTCGCTCTCGCTCGCATCGGCCTCATCATCATCATTTGTTGTCCCTCTCGGCGGCGCCCTTGAAGCTTGGCTTCCTCAAGTCGAAGGGGATGTAGCGGTGCTTGACCATGTGCAGGATCTGCGTCTTCATCGTCGAGAAGAAGAGCACGAGGAAGTAGATGAGGAGAATAGGCCAGAACACCGGGATGTTGAGGATCTCGAAGAAGGTGCAGAAGATGGAGATCAGGAACGCCCTCGTCGTGGCATACCTGTCAGACACACGTGTGTGATTCAGCCTGTCAGCGAGCTCGTGACACTGCACGCATGATGAAGATGGGATTCATCGCTTCAGCATACATGGGAGAGGGCGACGCACCAGAACTTGAACTCGGGGAGGCGCCTCACGAATGGGCGGAATTCATCATCGCTGCGCGTTGGGAGCGAACCCTCTTCGCTCTCGGGGTCGAATTGGGGTGTGAGGAAGCCGATGAAGAGATTCAAAAGATAGATGGCCAGCGCGTAGGTCACGATGTACCACCCCTCGAGGTAGTACACGCGAACCATGTAGAAGAGGGCGAGCGCCGCGGTGAAGGCCCACCTGGGGCGATGATAGGGCGTCCAATCGTCAAGGAGCTTCTGGAACTTGCGCCCGAGCGACAGGCGCAGCTGGGCCACGAAGGCGGGCTCGTGCGAGGGCGGAGGCGTCGCCCCAAAATCGCTGGCAGTGGAGAACGACATGCTCGCGGGCTTTAATTATGTGTATGTGTGTTTGATTGATTATCGAATTCGACCCAACAGCCGGCGCACTGCTTTTCTTGCTTCTTTTCCGCTCCTTCTTCTTCTTCAACTGCCGCCACGTCATTTCCACCCATATTTCTTTTGATTGATTGATTGAAAGAAAAAAAGAAAAATCGAGAGATGGAGATCGGGGGGAGCAATGCTGCCGTGGCTTACCCTGCTGGATACGAGGAGGAAGAGGACGAGGACCTCTCGGGCGCCCTCCAACAGCAGGAGCCCGAGCCCGAGCCTGAGCCTGCCGCCCAGAAAGATGAGCAGCCTCCATCTGCCGATACCACAGCAGCGTGCCCCGCATCTTCCGAGCCTACAAATGCCTCGGCAGGGCAAGATGTCGATCAGGCGCCGCCCTCGAACGGCCACGATGAAGCGCTCATGGAGACTGACGCCGCACCGAGCGGGCAGGATGAACCAGAGGGTTCGTCCACGATTGATCCGCCTCCCTCCTCCACCACAGAGGCGACGGTCGAAGAGGAGCCCGCCCCTGTCGAGCCGCCAGCCGAGGAGGAGCCCGCCCCAGTTGAAGCGCCGCCGGTGGTGCGCTCGCACAGGTGGGAGGCGGAGCACGTCAAGCGGATTGAGACCGACATCGCGGCCAACCTCTACAACACCGATGCCTGGCTGGCCCTCATCAACGAGGCCAACCGGCACAGCAGCGATACGTCCTTCCTACGCGAGGCCTACGAGCGATTCCTCAAGATCTTCCCCACGGCAGTACGCACTTCTCCACCCGCTACACGATTACATATTTTATATTTTATATTTATTTGAATCAATAAATCAATAATAAATATTGGCACTCATACATATCCTGAATAGAGAAACGTTTAATAATAATAATAATAATAATAATAATAATAATAATAATAATAATAATAATAATAATAATAATAATAATAATAAATTATGTTATAATATTGTAATAATAAATTCACACGTGATCGTGTAGGGCCGATACTGGAAGCAGTACGCAGAGCACGAGATGACGGCCGGCAACTACGCCAACGTGGAGAACATCTTTCGGCGCTGCCTCCTCACGTGCCCCAACATGGACCTGTGGCGGTGCTACCTGACCTACATCCGGCTCATCAAGGACGGCAAGCCCGACGAGCGCGAGTCGGTGCTGCGCGCCTTCGAGTTCGCGATCGAGCACATGGGCATGGACCTCAACGCCACCCACATCTGGCGCGACTACATCCAGTACGCCAAGGCCGGGCCCAAGCCGGCCAACCAGTTCGAGGAGAGCCAGAAGGTGGCCACCGTGCGCCGGCTCTACCAGCGCGCCATCGAGAGCCCCATCAGCAACCTCGAGTCGCTGTGGAAGGAGTACGACGCGTTCGAGAGCGGCGTCAACAAACTCCTGGCCAAGCCCCTCATCGCAGAGTACGCCGGCAAGTACATGACCGCCCGCGCCGTGTGCCACGAGCGACGCGGCTACGTGGACGGCCTCCAGCTCAACATGCTCCCCGTCCCGCCCACCCACACACCCCAGGAGGCACACCAAGTGCGTCTCTGGCGTCGCCTTATCAACTTTGAGTACGCACACCGCACACGTCCACATGTGCATGTAACTGAAGGGAGTCTCGCACCGCCTGCGCAGAAAAACGAATCCTGAGCGCACGCCGGATGAGCGGCTGCGAAGGCGCGTGGGGTTCGCCTACAACCAGGCCCTTCAGTGCCTCTACCACTTTGCCGAGATCTGGCACGAGGCCGCCCAGTACCAGATCGATAATGGCGCTCCCGAGGTACCCCACCACGTGCATTCCTTCACATTCCAATCCACACACACGCGCTTACGGTCGATTGGTCGGCACCTAACCGCACGCACGCGCACCACAGGAGGGTCAGGCGATCTACGAGCGGGCGGTGAACGCGCTGCCGACGAACCTGTTCCTGCACCTGGCCTACGCCGATCTGCTCGAATCCGGGAAGCGGGTGCCAGAGGCCAAAGAGATCTACGAGCGCATCATCCAGCACACGCCCGGCACCAACACCCTCGCCCACATCCACTACCTCCGCTTCCTGCGACGAACCGAAGTGCGTTCGCATTCATATCATTTCCCTTTCTTTATTTAAATGGTCAACTTTTTCAATTCCAATTTATTTGTACCTATATTTTGTATTTTGTATGTTTTATATTTATGTTTATTGATTTATGTTAAATTTGAATTTGTGGCTGACTGCGCGAACAATGCTCTCCAGGGGCCCGACGCTGCGCGCAAACTCTTCGTCAAGGCCAAGAAGGCTCCCGGCACCACCTACCACCTCTACGTCGCCACGGGTACGACGCGCACCAACACTTTCTTCTCTCGGCCCTTCCTCTTCGACTTTTGGCCCTGACCCCGACCACCCCATGGCGCGCGCGATGCAGCGATGCTGGAGTACCACGCTAACCGGAATGTGGACTATGCGCGGGACGTGTTCAACGCGGGCCTCAAGAAGTTCATCGGGGAACCCACCTACGTGCTCCATTACCTCCGCTTCCTCATCCAACTCAACGAAGACAACAGTACACACACACACACACACACACACACACACACACACACACACACACACACACACACAC
>CDFC01058598.1:12530-35467 GCA_000826385.1 Acanthamoeba rhysodes | reverse complement strand
TCGCCGTCGCCCAACTCGAGGACGGGCACATCGTCGAACCGGGTGGAGTTGTAGGTGGACCGCACAACCGTGGGAACGCCCGTGCCGTAGAAGGCGTGGCACTCGACGCCCGGCACCTCGAAGGTGAGCCAGTCTGGCACCGAGTGTGGCGGACCACCACAGCGATGAGATGGGGACAGTCAAGCAGGCTGTGGGGTCGAGAGGGAGGTACTGTTGGTCTGGAGGATGCGGTAGAGCTTGGAGGCGTTGAGGCCGCCGGCGTCGATCAGCAGCTGCGGCAAGTCGGCGGTGGTGTAGTTTCGCGCCGGGTGGCGCGTGGAGACCCACACGTGATCATCGCCGTAGACCTGCCCACACACACACACGCACGATTCAGAATTGGGTGCGGCCGTGAAGGGGAAGATGCATGGTTGGGCATGGTACCTGGGCCAGGGGCAGCATCCACGTGATGGAGGGCCAGGTTTGGGTGACGGCCTTGATGGCCGCTGGGTCGAAGAACATGTTGCTCCAGAAGCCTGATCGGTTAACCACCGCACGCACGCCGCTCGTGGTGAGAAGGGTATGTGAAGGTAGAGGCAGAGAGAGAGAGAGAGAGAGCGAGAGAAGTGAGCGGGACCGGTGGAGGAAATCAGAGTGGAGAGGGCCGAGGAGCTGCCGCCAAAGGCGCCATCGAGGGAGGTGTAGGAGTGGATGAAGCGATCCTGGCTCTGCTGGTTGAGGAATCCCAGGAAATAGGGCCCGCCCATCGACTCTGACACGCACGCCAGCCAGCCCACAGATGGGTTGGAGCAGCCCCCAGGACAACACTGCTGGGTGGGGAGCAACTGGCCCTTGAGCAGCAGCTGGGGAGCAGGGGCTTCAAGCAGGACAACCACATCTTTGGGTGCTGGGGTGGGGACCGGTGCTGGGTCAAGTGTGACTGTGCCAGCTGGAGCAGCAGGCAACACTGGCACAGCCCCCAAGAGAGTGAGGAGTGAGGGATGCTTCATGTGCGGCAGCAGGGACCACTTTGCACATGAGTGTCTGAAGAGGTTCCAAGCCTAGTTACAGGGGGTGCAATGGTGCAGGTGGAGGAGGAGGTGAGGGGGGAGGTGGAGAGAGGAGGGCATCAGGGAGGTGGAGGTGACAGGAATGGAGAGGGCGAGTGGAGTGGAGAAGGTGTGTGTGGTGGGTGCAAGTGGAGAAGGGTGGAGGTGGATGGTGGAGGTGGAGGCTACAGCCATGGCAGAGGAGATCAATGTGGTTGGCTCTCTGGGGTGGAATGTCAGTGAGTGGCAGAGGATTGGTGCTGGTGTGGGTGGTGTGTGGTCTCCCACTGGTGCTGCTGAGGGAGGTCATTGAGGATGGGTGTGTGTACCTGCTTGACAGGGAGCAGTCTGCATGGCTGGAGGGGGAGCTGGAGTGGCTGCTGTGGCATGAGGTGATCAAGTGTGTGGGTGAGGGTGACAAGTGACTGCAGCAAATCAAGTTTGTGTTGCTGGTCTTCCTGGCGCCAAAGAAGGGGCCAAAGTGGTGGCAGCTAGTGATTGACATGCATGCCATCAACAAGGTGTTGGCGGAGTGCTGGTGCAAGTTCAAGGGGTTGGCATCATTGTTGTGAATCACCAGCAAGAACTGGTGGATGGTGACGTTTGACCTGGCACAGGCCTATCATCATGTGGAGATTGAGGAGGAGGTGAGGGGGCTGCTGGCAGCTGGCATTGGTTCCACTACCACATGATGCTGTTTGGCCTTTGGTGCTTGCTGTGGGCGTTCACCAAGATCATGCACTGCATGCTTCAGGCCATCTTCTTGCAAGAGATCTACTGCCTGATCATCAGGGATCAGCATGGATGGAGTAGTGTGGATTTGCAGCACCATGGAGAACAGCTGGGCGGACTTCCTGTTGTGGTGGAGGGATCTGGACGACTGGTGGCTGTCCAACTGGCCAAGTGGAGGATTTGCAATGTGTTCAGCCCATGGGATGTGGATTGGTTCATGGATGACTTGTTGGCCATGGTACCAGCGTTCAACAGCTGCTTCACAGTGATGGGGCTGGAGCAAGGGCACAAGTCTCTTGGTGCTGCTGATTGGGCTCATTGGGTGGGCTATTGCACACATGATTGAGTGGAGCATGAGCAATCCTGGTGGCACCAGTGTGGCCTGCGCACAACTGGTGGCCTCTGCTGCTGTGGGTGAAGATGCTGGCGCTGCTGCTAGGAGGGCTGGCAGAGGTGGCAGTGCCAGGTCTGTTGGGGAAGTTCAAGCTGGGCAAGAACCCAAACTGGGAGTGGCAGGCCTTTCTGATTGATGGCAAGAAGGCAGTTGGAGCTGAGGCATGCAGTGGAGGAGCTGCTCCTGCAGGCGAGGGTGCTGAGCACGTTATGGACACATGGGCGGTGGTGTGATGAGTTTGATGTGTTTGTTGCAGCACTGCCTGGTGTGGATGGTGGGATGATCCTGGAGCAGGTGGCGATGTTTGCAGTGGAGCTATTGGCCAGGATGGCGGTGTGTGCAGTGGCATTCTGGGAGGTTAGGGCAGGCCACTCCAGCCTGCTGGCAGATCAGAGACTGGCGCTGGTGCTGGACATGGTGGACTGGGAGTGGGTGGCAGTTGTGGAGTGATGCATGAGGGATCTGTTCCTGGTGGAGGTGCTACAAGTGTGGGTCAGGGCACACAATGGCTGGTGGACAGTGCTGGCGGCTAGGGACGCAGCCTTGGTGGCTGTGGGCCTGCAGGCGATGTGGAGGGTGAGCAAGATCATGGCTCTGCATTGGAGCAATGTAATGCATGAGGAAAGTGGTGTGGTGTGGATCCACGTTGCATGGAGCAAGACAGACCAGTGTGTGAAGGGTTGTGACGTTTTCCTGGAACCCATGGGTGGAGCGTGCTGCCTGGTGCAGCTGCTGCTTGGCGTATACAGGTGCCTGGTGGATTGCAAGGTTGGCCTACTGTTCATGTCACAGACAGGTGCGCCAATGTTGTCCAACACAATTAGCTTGGTGTGCCAGCAGATGGTGGCAGTGGCTGGTATCAGGGCCAGTGTGTCATTGCACTTGTTGTGCATTGGCGGTGCCATGGCAGTGATGGAGGGCAGCCTGAGCAAGGAGCAAGTCATGGCCATCATGGTGGGTGGTGGAGTAGTGTGGTGGAGGGCTACCTTTGGGCATGAGAGGTCACAGTGGCAGGGGTGTCCAAGCATATGGGGCTGTGAGGAGGCTTACAAGCTTCCCCCCCTCTCTGGTATGCACCCATTTGGTCCACAGTGCGTGGTGGGTGGGGGATGGGAGAGTGGTGCAGTCAACACACCTGTGGGTGGCCAAGGCCCAGGCCTGAGGGATATCAGAGTAGTTGGCAGCCAATAGGCCAACAATGTTCTTTATCCCAAGGGCCTAGGGTCCTCAGCAGGCAGGCATGTCAGCAAGGTGATGGGATTGGTTGGTGGGTGATAGAGGCAGAGGTGGGAGCAGCAGGGGCCAGAAACATTTTTCTTCTCTCACACATTCACACTTTTCCCACCCACCCACCTTTCAGCTGTTGCAGGTCAGGGATGCCAGGTGTGCAGGAGGCGCTGGCATACCTTGCGCCAAGCACAGGTCCACCACTCTCTGAGTGGCTTTCACAGTGCTACACAGACTGAGCATCTAGACAGTGGGGGCTGGGGCCAGAGGTGCTACAGAGCAGCAGACTATGCGTGCACATCAGGCAGCATGGAGGCTGGGCGCTGGCAGTGAGCGGAGGAGATGGACAGGTGAGGAGGAGGGCCCCTAGTGCTCAAGCAGGGAGGGCCAGCAAGGAGAGAGGAGGAGATGGAGGCATGAGGGAGGAACTGTCACATGCCAAGATTACACCCATTTGGTCCACAGTGTGTGGTGGGTGGGGGACAGGAGAGTGGTGCGGTCAACACGCCTGTGGGTGGGCCAAGGCCCAGGCCTGAGGGATATAACCGTTCTTTTTGTTGGTTGTTTTGGTTCATCGACGAAGTGGAAGAAGGAAGAGAAAGAGCTTTTATTTATCGGGGCTCAAGTGTTATTGCTTTGTTTTCACGCGCACAACCAGCCAAGCAACATGACAAGTCGTGGATTGATGGTGGGGGTCGTGTTGGTTGTGCTGTACATGGGCAGCACAACACTGGCTGGCATGTACGACCTGCGTCGCCACTGGGCAAACCAGATGGTATGCGGAGGCAACGTCTACGACGCCTTGCTGGTGCAGCACGACCCCAACTGCTCCCCCATGGAATGCAACTGTTTCTACAAGCAGTGCATCGAGGCTGAGTGTGGCGTGTCCTTCAACCCCCGGTCTCTCGGTCCCGACGGCTTAACCACCGTCTTCCTGAGCCACTACGCCAACAGCAAGTGCGGGGGTACGGATATCCCTCTACTAATTGGACCTGCAATCGTCCCTGAGTGAGCATGCATGTGCAGGCAACTTCACTCACGCGGAAGTGTACCACACGGAGCTCTGCCAGCATGATTTGTCACAGCTCCGCAGTTTCAAGTTTACCTGTGTGGGTGGTGGGAAGGTCATGCAGACTGACTACTCTGACTACAACTGCATGGAACCCTTGAGCAACAAGACTGGTGTCGTCAGAGGTACGCCACTGATCCAGCTTGGAAGATAGGAAGAACCTGAGCATCGTGTGACGCAACCAGAATGCTATGCCGATGGTAAGGGCGGATCATTTGCCTACCGCTGCCTGGCAGGCTGGTCTGGGGCGCTGTAGATGATCAAGCAGTAAGCCCCAACGCTTCCAGAGAGATTCGATAACTTGTAAGCAGTTAGATTAATACACTGTATTCACAAGTTGAGCTCCAGCTCCAAGGGTTCAAACATCAAATACTGAGGCTGGCACGATGCTGGGTTGGCGCCTGGATATCGCTTTTTCACCCCGCTTAACGGCCTGCTTCCTCCCAGCTGGTGGTGTCGATGGAGCTGCTGGTCGGTCCACCCGACCGGCCAGCGCTGGCGGCAGCACTGATGCTCGCGGTGAGGACTTGGTGGCCCATGCAGGCGGCGGCGGAGAAGAGTAAACGAGGAAACGGCCTCGTCGAGCGCGTTATCGAGCACCTGGCACGCGCGTGGAAGCTCTACCTGGAGATCAACAGTCGCGCGTGCAAGGCAGTTGGCGGCGAAGGGAGACGGGATCACAACGGAAGGGTCTGCGTACTCGACGCGTTCATGGATTACATGTGCCAGGCGTGCGACGAGGTGTGTAGTTGAATCCAAAAATGCATTTTGATTTCAATTGGCGATGCGTGCCAACGCGATGCCCTGCTCACCGCTGATGGTGTGGGGCAGGCAGGAGGCTTCTTCAGCTGCACAACTACAAGTTCCTTATTGCCAAAGTTCCCAACAATGAAGAAAGCACCTCCCTTGGCTGGACTATTGGTATGCCACTGGAAGGCAATGAAGGTTATCATCACGCCAAGCATGGAATGGACACTGCGTGTGGCCTCGCATTGCCTCTGCCTGGCGGATGATGAATATTTTATTTATTTATTTTATTGTTCTTTCTTTTAAGAAAGAAAAAGGCCGTTGCTTATGCGGAGAACTTTTGCTGGATGAGCTCGAACCACTGGCGGAGGGCGTCGGCGAGGATCGTGGGCAGGGCGTTGATGTCCTGCAGCACGATGTAGTTGGGGAACGGGAACGTGTCCATGTAGGACGACCGCACCGGCTTGCCCTCGCGGTTGATGGTGATGGTCTGCAGCTCGAGAATGGAACTGTCGTTCCGCACTGCTGCCGTCGGCGCTGGCGACCCGCCGGCCGCCTCCCTAGCTGCCGCCCGCTTGGCGCGCTTGGCCCGGACCTCGGCCTCCTCGTCGTCGACCGGGGCGTTGGGGTGCGGCTGGGTGGCGAGGTTGATGGCGTTGGGGCGGGCGGCGTCGGTGATGATGAAGACGATGAACACGTTGCGCTTGAGAGCCTCGCGGATCCAGCGCTTGACGTCCTTGCCGCGCGTGCCGAAGCGGCCGTCGGAGACGACGAAGAGGAGCTGCATGTGGTCGCCGTCGCGGCCGCCGCCGCCGGAGTGTCGCTCGAGGTCGAAGGTGGAGACGACGCTCTCCATGAGGCGCACGACGTTGGTGTTCTCCTGCTTGAAGGTGAAGTGGGAGATGATGTCTACGCCCGACTGGTCGGTGAAGGGCGTGTCAAACGGGTGGAGCACGTCGGAGGTCTCGCCGAAGCGGAGGATGGCGAGCTGGCCCACCTCGAGCTGGGCGAGGGCCTTGGCCATGAGGGTGAGGGCCTGGCAGGCCATGTGGCCCGCGCGATTCTCGAACATGGAGCGCGAGTCGTCGATGGCGAGCATGACTTGGTAGGTGCGCTTGCTGGGCTTGGTGCGGCGCATCCAGATCTTGTCCTTCTTGAACTGGCTCGCGATGTACGGGATCACCTTCTTCATGTTGAGCCGCTTGCCCGTGCGGTAGTCGCCCCGCATCTGCGTGCACAGCGTGGGCTCCAGGATGAGCCGCAGCTGCTCGCACAGGTCCTGCGCCAGCGGCGCCGTCAGCGCCTCGTAGCCCCGCCATAGCTTCTCCGCGTGGACCATGTCCCCCTTCTCGCGCCACTCGGCCATCTCCCTATCCAGCTCCTCGCGCTTGGCCGCCATCGCCTCCGGCGTCAGCAGCGCCACCTCATCGGCCGCAATCTTTTGTTGTTGCTCTTCTTCGTCGAGCAGCTGCGGCATGCTGTGGTGCGAGCTGGCGTCGTCGCGCCGCTCGGCGTCGGCGTCGTCGGCGTCGGCCTGGGCGTCGTCGTCCTTGGTGAGGTCCTCGACGTCGTCCTCCGGCGTCTCCTCCTCCTCGCCGTTCTTGCCCCGGCGCTGGTCCTTGGCCATCCGCAGGGCGCGCATCTCCTTCACCCGATCCTGCTCCTTCTCCTTTTCCTCGTCCCCTTCACCCTTCTCCCTCTCCTTCTCCTCTTCCTCCTCGTTCTTCTCCTCTTCGTCTTCGCTCTTTTCCTCCTCGTCATCTCCGTCCTCGCCGTCCTCCTTCTGCTTCTTGTCGTCCTCCTTCTGCGGGATCGACTTGGCCTGCGTCTCGTCGGCCGGCGCCAGAGTCTGCGCGTCCTCCTTGTCCCGATCGTCCTCCTTCATGAACTCGTACATCTCGGCCTCCTCCTTGTCCTCCTCCTCATCGTGATCGAGATCCATCTGATCGTCTTCTTTGCCGTCCTTCTTTTCCTCCTCCTCTTCGGTGAGCTTGTCCATGACCCGCAGGCGCTCCTTCCACTCCTTGGTGGCGTCGCCCTCGCTGCGGTAGGGGTTGGGGTCCACCCGCTCGCGCTTCTTCTTCTCCTGCTTCTTCTTGTCCTCGCGCTCGGGCTGCGGCGGGTTCTTCATCGACTTGATCCACCGTTGCGACCGCTCGTCCATGTCCGACGACATAGCCTCCTGCGCGTTCTCCTGTACAACGAACAACAAACGCCATGTCAGCTCACTCCTCGTGTCGTTGGTCGTTGGTCGTGTCGTGTCGTACGTCGGCTTGGTTGAGGTCATCCTGCGGGCGGGACTGGTCTTGCTGGTCCTCCATCTGCACGTTGGCCGACTTGCGGATGGTCTCGTGCATGACGCCCTGCGGCTGGGTCTCTGTGTTGGTCACCTCCTCTTTGTCCTCCGCGTTGATCTCCTGCGCGTTGTTCTTCTCCGCCTCCTCGTCCTCTTCGTCCTCCTTCTCCCCCTCTTCGTTCTCCTTCGCCTCCTGCCCTCCCATGCCCGCCTGCTTTTCGTCCTCGCCCTCCGCGTCCAGCTCCTTCTCTTTGTCGTCCTTCTCCTTTTCGTCGTCTTCCTCGTCTTGCCGCTCTTCGCCCTCGTTGTCGTCCTCCTTCTCCTGGTCCTCGTCAGGCTTCTTGTCCTCCTCGTCTTCCTTGGTACCCTCTTCCTCATCCTTGGCCTCGCCCTCTCCCTCCTTCATCTCGTCGTCATCGGCGATGTCCATCACATCGTCGTCGTCCTTTTTCTTGTCCTCCTCTTTCTCCTCCTCCTCTTCATCATCCTCCTCGTCCATACCGCCCTCCTCCTCCTGGTCCTTTTTGTCATTGCCATCGAGCTCAAGGTCGTCGGGCAGCTCGAAGTCCTCCTCCTGGCGCACGTCCTTGCCCTTATCCTCGTAGATGTCCTCCATGTCGTTAACGTCGCCCTCATCATCGTCCTCCTCCTGCTCCTCCTTTTTCTTGCTCTTTTCCTCGTCCTCTTCATCGTCCTCCTCCTCGTCACCCCTCTCGCCGTCTTCGTCCTCCTTGCCCTTCTCCTCCTTCTTTTTCTTCTTCTTGTCGTCTTCCTTCTTGTCGTCGTCGTCGTCCTTGTCGTCGGTGCCGTCGTTGTCCTCCTTGGCCACCATCTCCTCCTCGCCCTCGGGGTCGGCGTCGACCGTGTTGTCGCGGTCGATCTTCTCCTTGCCGTCCTGCCGCGTGTTGTCCTCCTCCTCGTCCTCGCTGCCCCACATCTTCTCGTCCACCACCTCCTCGTCCTCGCTGTCGATTTCTCCCATCTCCCGGTCCATCTCCTCTTCCTCTTCCTCGTCCTCGTCCTCATCCTCCTCCTGCTGGTCGCCCTTGTCCGGCATGTCTTCGACCTCGCCGTCAAAGTCCTGCTGCATCTCGAAACCCTTCTCGTCGTCGTTCTCCGGCGCGGGCTCCTTGTTCTCCTCCTTCTCCTCTTTGTTGGTGCCCATGAGCTGGTCCTCGTTGTCGATCTCGTCCGATACGTCCTTCTTGCCGGTGCCGTCGCCCATGCCCGTGCCCTGAATGTCGTCCTGCAGCTTCATGTCGCCCTCGCCGCCGCCTCCCTCGGTCTCCTCCTCCGGGTTGCAGTAGCCCCGCGTGAGAAGCGTGAGGAACAGGCCCGACACCTGGTGGTGCGTCCGGGCCAGCGAGGAGTGGAACCCCAGCAGACGCCTCACATACCAGTCCACCTGTGCAGCCTCGTTAAGTAGATGAAATAAATAACAATCAAAGGGTAAAAACGTACGAGGGAGTGGTATTGGGCGACGAGAGGGTAGAACTGGGCGAGGAGGGCGAGCGCCACGCGGTCCTTCTGCACGGCGGCGGAGAGCGCCGACGAAACGTCCGTGCTGGGGCTGGCGCTATCGGCATCGGCGGACTGGACTCGGCCGGCGCACTCGGCGGCGACTAGGGCGATCACGGCCTCGATGTTGTCGCGCACGTTCTTCATGTTGAGGCCATCCTTGAGGTCCCTGAGGTAGTTGTGGAACTGCAAAAAGTTGCACTTCCTTCGTTCCTCCTCTTCGTCTTCGTCTTCGCTCTTCTTTTCCTTGTCGTTTTCGTCCTTCTCTTCGTCCTTGTCGTCTTCGCTCTTCTTGTTCTTCTCCTTCTCCGGCTTCTGCTTGCGTTGGACGAAGGGATCGGCGGTCTTCTGTACCTTCTGCACGTTCTGTACGGCCACGAGGAGCGAGTTGATGGCGGCCTCCATCTTCTCGCTGAACGCGGCGCCGAATCGCTTCTCGTGCTCGCTCTCCGGCTCGTTGATCTCGCCCTTGGCCTGGTAGTGGGTGTCGCGCAGCCAGCGGCGGAACTGCGAGGCGGCCTCGGCCACCTCCCGCAGGAAGGCACAGATGGAGTGGGCCAGCGGCACCGGGAAGAGGGAGGACTCGTCGAGCAGCGTCTCGGCCGTGACGTTGGCCACATTCTGCAGCTGCACGTAGTTGGCCACCACTACGGCCCACGTTTCGCTGCTCACCAGCACGTGCTTGTTCTGCTCCTCGTCGATTTCCTTGAGTAATGTGTGTGGAGTGTGCGTCAGCGGTCATGAAAAGAGACAGGAATGCACGGCACGCACATTCCGGACACATATATCAAGGCCTGTACCTCGTCGTCGGCGCCGAGGAGGCACTGGGGCTCGGGGTGCCAGGCGAACTGGAGGAGCAGGTCGGTCTCGACCTTGCGGGCGAGCTCAAGCTGCCTATTGACCCGGTGGAACGATCCCGGCGGCGACTTGAGGGCGTCGCACAGGATCGCCGCTTGCGCCAGCGTCATCGTCAGCTGCGCCGCAATACGCTGCACACATAACGTAATGACCAAGAGAGTGAGCAGATGACCACTAAGTGAAAATCACTACACCGGTCCGCAGAAACAGAAGCAAGTGGGCGGCAATGTTCTTCTCACCTTTTGCTTGCGCGCCCATTGGAGGGCATCCTTCTGCGGGGGCATGGGATCAGCGGCAGCGGCGACGCTCTGGTACTTGCTGCGCTCGTGGATGGTGGCGAGCAGGCCGTTGAAAGAACCGAGCGACCGGATGTGCGAGGTGGCCTGCGCCAGGGCCTCGCGCTCGGTGATGATCAAATGGAACAGATGCTCGGCGTAGCCCGACATACGCTGGACCTCCCTGCAATGCCCCGTTACATCATGCGTTAGCATCATGAGACGAGGCACGTCAGCGGCATTGGCGGGGTGTCGGTGCGGGCAGGGTACCGTTGGTTGAGTTCCTTGGAGGGCATGGTGCTGGCCTCGCGCAGGTGGCGCATGCGGCGCACGCAGCGGTAGTACTGCTCGTTGGCGCTCAGCCACATGCGCGCCTTGTCGCCCACGGTAAAGGTCTGCTCGACCGCCTCCATCGATGGGAGCGACAGCAGGTAGGGCAGGCCCTTCTGCTTCAGGTTGTACGCCGTCGACAGGTGCGAGAGGCCTGCAGCGCCACCGCAATCCGATCGACCAGTAAGTAACACGACACACGATGCGCATGACAGCATTTGCGCGCGGGAGGGAGCGCTGTCGTACCGCGGGACTGGAAAGACTGGAGGAGCTGACGGATCATGTGCATCTTCTGCGTGCGAGGCTTCTCCTTGCTCCGGAGGGCCACGCTGTTGGCTGCGACCCGTTCCTTGAACCACTCCAGCTCCCTGATCTCTTCCTCCTTCCAGGACATGGTCTCCTCCTCCTCCTCCTCTTCGACCACCGACGGCGCCTCTTCTTTCTGTTCTTCGTCGCCGTCCTTGCCCTTGGTCTTGTTTTGCTTTTTCTGTTTCTTTTCCACGGGCTTAGGCGGCTGGGGCGGAGTGCGACGTCCCTCGTCGCAGTAGAGGATGTCGCGCTCGCAGATCTTGGTCATCCGCCCGTAGAGCGCGGGCAGACGGTTCTGCTTCCGCTTAGGGTTGTCTGCAGCGCGACACGATACACTGTGTGAGTAACAAGAAGCAGTACTCAACCAGGCAGAGAGTGCGTACCAAGATCGAAGGCCTCGCGCAGGACCTGCGAGACGAAGTCGGCGTCGGTGCGTTCCGCCACCGGGACGCCGGCGTCGATGCCCTTCTGCAGGAACGTCGCGCTCTCGTCGCCCTCGAACACGTACAGCGTCGACTCGGCGGGCTCGGCGCCCTCGGCAGCGGCCGCAGCGATGTCCTCCTCGTCGTCGTCCGGCTTCTCGAGGAGCGAGTTGACGGGCTGGCGGAGGAGGTCCTCGAGGTGGCGCGAGAGCTTGTTGAGGGTGCGATGGGACTTCTCAGACGAGGTCTTGAGCGAGTAGTAGTTGAGGTCGTCCCACTTGGCCAGCTGGATGAAGTCGCGCACCTTCTTCTCGAGCGGCTCGCGCATGCGCTTCATGTGGTCCTCGACCTTGCCCAGGAACTGGGCGTAGTAGCGGTGGAGGTTGTAGAGCAGGTTGCGCACGTGCTCGCGCGTCTGCAGCGGCGCGCCCTCGCGCTCGAATCGCGCGCGGAGCTCGTAGGCCGTGTGCTCGTGGAACGTGTGGAGCAGCTGCAGCCGCGTGGAGAACTCGCCGTGCGTGGCTGACAGCATAAACCCGTCGAGCGTCTCCAGGATGACGTCGGTCGCCTCGGCGGGCTTGACCCACTGGTGCTGCTTGCGCTGCTTCTTGTCGGCCCAGTGGCCCTGCTTCTCCCGCTGCTGCTCGGCCTCAGCCTCGGCCAGCAGCCGCAGGTCCTCGTCGACGGCAGCCTTGGCTGCGTCGTCCTTCTCGATGCCCAGGTCGCTGTACTTGAGGAGCGAGTAGAGGTGGAACCACCACTTCTCGGCCGTGGTCTGGTGCGACTGGAGGCGCGAGTAGAAGATGAGCGGATAGCTCTGGAGCTCGAGCCGGCGCCAGCGGCCGATGAGGCGGCCGATCTTCTCCATGTGCGCGTAGAGCGAGACGCGCTTGGCGGCGTTGGACTCCCAGTCGTTGGTCTTGCCGTGCAGGAACTCGAGGCCCGTGAGGACCTTCATGAGCGGCGACGTGATCGGGAACGACAGCACGCGCCTGGTGATCTTGAGGAGCTGCTCCAGCAGCGCGTTGCCCTCGAATTCGACCAGAAGCTCGAGCAGGCGCTGCGAGAGCTCCTCGAGCGGCTCCCGGGCGAGCAGCACCTCAGGGATGTTCGGGTCGCGGTAGATGTCGTGGACCATCCCGCCGGCCTGGATTATCGACCGGTGCTCGTTCACCGCCGAAACCATCGCTGACTCAGACAGCAGGTGCTCCTGTGCAGTGTCAATGTGAGCGTTCGTCATTGACCGACGTGGGACTGTGTGTGTGGTGTGTGTTCTGTACCCGCTCGGTCTTCTCGCCCTTGTCCTTGTTGCCCGGCTGGGTGTTGCGGCGCTTGGTCTCCTTCTTGATGAGGAGGCCCTTGCCCTCGGGCCGCTCGGTGAGAGACCGCAGGATCTGGTGCATCATCACCAGGTGGCCGCCAAGCGCCTTTTCGTCGAGCTCGGGCGCCGCGTCGTGGTCAAGCACGCGCATGACCGCCGCGCCGGCTGAGTAGGAGAGCTCAAGCACGTCGACCAGGTCCTCAGTTTTGAGCTCGTCGTGGGTGTCCCGGATCGCCTCCTCATTAACAGTGAGGTACTCGTCTTTTTTCGCGTTCTTGGCATTCTTCCTTCGCATCTGACGACGCTTCTTCGTGCCGGCGACACTGTTGGCCGCCGCCGCCGCCGCAGTGGCCTTGGCAGCCGCAGCGGCAGTGCGCGAGGACGTGGTGACGTGCTGGTGGATGTAGCGGTGGACCGAGTAGATCTGGTGCACTTCCCACTCCTGGATGTCTTCGTTCTCGAGGCCATCGGACTCGGCCACTGCTGCGGCGTCGGCGTCAGCTCCGGGGGCTTGCTCGACGTTGAGCAGCTCACGCTCCTCGAGCGGGACGAGGTCGTCGTAGTCGTTCCAGAAGGAGGGGAACATGTCCTCGAGGTCATCCTCCTCCTCTTGGTCGGCGTCCTTGATGACGTGGCGTCGAACCTTGCCGCGCGTCTTGTAGAACTCCTCCTCCTTGGCCTTGGCCTCCTTCTCGCGCTCCTTCATGCGCTTCCACATGTCGCTGAAGGTGGTGAAGACGTGGTCGAGCAGGGCGAGGGCCGAGCGCGACATGAAGCGCGCCGAGCGGATGTGGAGGTAGGCGCGGCACAGGGCCGAGCGGAGCACCATCGACGGGATGCCACGCAGGTAGTGCGGCAGCTTGCCCTCACCGCGCTCGTCGAGCAGCGATTGGATGACCGGCGGTGAGATGACGTCAGCAATCCTGTCGACCGCCGACACCTTAATCGACATGTTCTCCACGGCGGGGAACGAGGCCAGGTCGCCCACGAGCCCGCCCAGCACGCGCTTAGCAGCCGCGGCGTCGGCCGACGGCCCGGCGAGTACGACCGGCGCGGCGAAGCGCAGGAGCCGCAGGCCGAACATGACGTGGTGGAGAGAGAGGAATATCGGGTGCAGGATGTCGTTGTAGTGCGGGGCGTACTTCTCGCGCAGGGCGGCGATGAAGTTGTGCGCCTTCTCCTGCCACAGCTCCTCCTTGTCGAGCAGCATCTCGAGCTTGCGCGCCTTGGCGTCCGACGCCGCGGCGGCTTCGTCGTCCTCCTGCTTCTTACTCTTCCGGCGCTTGTTGCGCGCAGACTTCTTGGCGGGCTGGTTGGCGGTGGAATCCTCGCCGCAGAAGAACCGCATCATCGAGTACGCGCTGCCTTCGCCGCCGCCCTCCAGAGTGCGCGCGAACTGGTGCAACGCATCGAACAGCGCTCCAAATTTGCTGCAGAACAAAAGGCGAGGCGTCAGCACAAGCACACGCAGCGACGTGAGAGGAAAGGGCGAACCTGGCTTCGGGTCGGATGGTGACCTTGCGTGCGAGTGAGGCAGCGTGAAGCTGGTGCCGCTCCACGTCGTGGCGGAGAGCGTCGATCTTTTCGTTGCCCTCGCGGCCGGTGAAGAGCTTCTCGATCTGCGCCCGCACGCCGATCTCGCACGACAGCGAGTCCGCGGCGCGCTCCGCTTGAGCCAGCTTGGCCGGGTACTTGGCTGCGGGGTCGACCTTCTGCGCTGGCAGCAGCAGCTGCAGCTGCACGAGGCCCAGCAGCACGTAGAGCTTGCCTCGCATGGCCGACTCCTCCTCGTCGGTCAGACGCTGGCCCTCCTCCGACTTGACCTTGCGGAGGAAGACGTCGACGATGGGGAGCAGGTGGGTGGTGATCTTGGCGCAGAAGCGCGCGTCGGAGCTGCGGTCGAGGAGCGCGGCGAGGGCCTCACGGTCGACTCGCTCGGCCTTGACAAAAGAGGAAGAAGCTTCGCGGATGACAGACTCACCCTCGTCGTCGTCCTTGGGCGGCAGGAGCGCCGTGCCGAGCTGCATGGTCGCGTCCCGCAGCGTGGCAAAGACTTCCTCCGCGAACGTGTCGCGGAAGCTGTCGAGGATCTGTTCAAGGCGGCAACAACGCAATCATGATTAAAGATCAACGTATCACAAGGTAAAGAGAGCAGGCCGGGCGGATGGCGAGCGCGAGCGTACGTAGACAAAGGTGGAGAAGAGAATGCCCCAGTCGGCGCGCTTGAGGTCGGACACGTAGGACTGGCGGAAGAGCGAGGACAGCGAGTGCAGCTGCTTCACCCTCTGAGGGTGTTGGTCCACCGACACCGATTTCCGCCAATCGGCAAAGAGGTGGAGGACGAAGGCGCTCTGGATGCTCTGGAAGAGCCGAGGCGGGCCCATGCTGTCCTTGCCCACCTCCACGATCTGCCGCTCGAGGGCCACAGCGGCGGACACGCCGTTGGTGTTCGCAGGTGCAGGCGGTGGAGGCGGGGAGAGGAAGGACATGTCGTTGAAGGTGTTGTGCCACAGCCTCGCGTGATAGCGATACTTCATCTCCTGCACCAGCTCCACCAGCTCCTCCCTCGCCGACGACGACGCCAATCGTCGCTTCTTGTTGTCGTCGACTTGATCGATTTGTCGTTCATCTTGGGTCTTGTTGTTGTCGTCGACGGCGCGGGAGGAGTACTTCCACAGGAGGCGCTGGTAGGGCACAAAGTCCTCGGGCGAGCGCGAGGTGCGGCCCAGGCCGCGGTCGACGAAGCTGCGCACCCATGGGAGGAGGCCCTCGAGCCCGGCGCGCACCTGGCTTTCGTCGGCGGACGACTCCAGTAGTCCGGTGAGCTTGGCCAGCAGGACCAGCTCCTGCCGGCTGGAGAAGTGGTCGAGCAGCGGCCACAGCTGCGCCCAGATCTTTTGCAGGCTGCGCTGCCGGGCGTCCATCCGCCGCTCGCCTTCGAGCATGGCGGCCTCGGTGACCTCCTCTTCCTGGCGCTCGCGCTCCCACCTGGCCTCGAGCGCGGTCAGGCGCGCATCGAGCAGCTGCGGGACCTGCACGATCGAATCGAAAACGGCCGACGACTTGTTGGCCTCGGCGGCGTCGAGGGCGGCCGACGAGTCGAGCCAGTGGAGCGTGGCGGCGCCCTCAACGAACACGCGCTTAAAGTCTTCGTCCAATCGGAAGTAGAGCGGGTGAATGCCCTCCTTCCAGTGAGCGTAGCGGTCGGTTCTGTTGGCCTTGACTTGAGGGCCGGCTCCGGATTTGTCCTCAACGTTGCTGCCGTCGCGCTTGCGCAGGGTCGGGTCGGCGTTGAACGGCGTCAGAAGGTCGTAGAGTTGGTTCTCGAGCGCGAAGAGCTGCGACGAGCGCAGGAGCGAGGGATGACCGCCCCGCTTCCACAGGGTGTCCCGGCCGCCCGACTTGCCCTTGCGCGCCCCAGTCGCGACGTCGGAGGCCTGACCGGCGAGCGCCGCGGCCAGCAGGTCGACTATCTTCTCCGTCAGCGAGACCAGGCCCGAGGCGGGCTGGAACGCAACGCCCGAGCGCTGCTTAAGGTAGTAATTGACGTCATCATCGCACGACGAGGCGACGACCACAGCGTGGCCCTCGGAGGCCGCGGGCTGCTGGTGCTCGAGCTGGCGCAGGTGCTTGAACACGAATTTCCAGTGGAGCTGCAGGTCGGCCAGGTTGAGCGCCGACGCCGCCGCTGAGCTCAGGTAGTCCCAGAAGTAGTTGCGCTGCTTGATGAGACCCTCGAGCGCCGACACATCGACATCGCTGGCCGACACGAAGTGGCTCTCGATGCCCTCGTCGAGAAGGGCGAAGAAGGGCCAGAAGAGGGCAATCACGCCGTGCGGCAGCTGGCTCTTCTCGAGCTTGTGGTGGTAGAACAGGTACGACAGGCGGATGGGCGAACCGACCTGCCCCGCGTCGGCGCCGAGGTCCTTCTCCTCCTTGCGCTTGTGGCTGATGAAAGCGATGAGCGCGTTGAGACGGTGCAGCAGGTTGAGGTGGTGGCCCCAGGCCTGCTCGCGCTCTTCGGCGAGCTGCTGCCGGGCCTCGGCGGCGATGTCGTCGTTGCTGGACTGAAAGTGGAGGTAGTTCCATAGCTTGGAAAGCAGTGGCGCGTTGGCGCGCACATCGAGCGGCTGGAAGGCCAACAGACGCCGCACTTCGGCGCGCTTGCCCTCGCGCACAGCAGGGTCGGCGACGTCGCGGAAGCAGCACTCGATGAGTCGCTCGCGGCTCTTCACGACCTCGGCCACGAGCGGGTGGACCCACAGCTGCTCGACGGCCTCGGCGAAGATCGCGCCGCGCTCGCCGCCGAGCGAACGGAAGTAGCTTATGCGATGGTGGTAGTCGTGCGGGGACGAGTTCTCGAGGACGTAGGCCGCCGCGAAGCCAATCTCCTCGTCGCTCCGCTGGACCATCGCCTGCTGATCCTTGACTGTCGCTGCCTCTGTCTGGCACTGGGCGCTGGGCTTGGAGGGCAAGTACGGCAGCACCGCGTCGCTTTCACGCCCGTCGCCATTGGGATGCTTCTGGTCATAGAACGCGAACAGGCGCTGCAGGATGGGCAGCGGGAGCGAGCACCGGACCTGCGGGCCCGACGCGGCGACCTTGGCGCGCATGGCGGTCGCCTGGCCGACGTCGGCGGTGGTAGCGGTCGAGGCCTCGAGCAGGACGGCCTCGAAATCGCTGCCGAGCTCGCGCGACGCCTCCTCCTTGAGGTCGTGCCCGCCGGTCTGGAGGATGTAGTGCAGGAAGAGGGCCGACTGGCGCACGATGGTGGCCTCGGTCGAGTTGTCGCGGTAGTCCGTGCCCGACACGAAGAACGGCCAGAGCGCGGGCGCGAGGAACGATGTCTTCTCGGCAGACGCCTGGCCGCTTGGCTCGCTCGACGGGGTCTGGACGGTCGTCAGCTCCTTCCACTGGCCGTGCGCGAGGGAGTGGAGGAGGAGCGAGAAGTGCTGGCCGAAGATCGCGCGCACTACGTTCTGCTTCTCGCGGCTCTTGAGGTTGCGGAGGTAGACCAGCTCCATGGCCTCGCGCAGGGCCGACGACAGGGGCGCGCCGCGCTGGGCCTGTTCCACCGTGAGTGAGGCCCAGTGGAGCAGGTCTCGGATCGTCAGCGAGTGTTCGGCGGAGTAGAAGATCTGCTTCTCTCTCTGCAGCGCGCGGTGGAACTCTGAACAACGCAAAAGTTAAACCAAGGTTACGGTGTTGGTGTTGGTGGAAGAAGCGGGCACGCACCAGTCATGAGACGGGCCAGCCAGGCTCCGGGCACGCCGATGCCATTAAGTAGGGCGAAGGTGTCGAACGAAGCCGCGTCGAGGGGAAGGAGCGAGATCTCAATGCCGCGGTTGCGCATGGCACGCGAGATCTCGCCGTTGTGCGGGTCCATGGCGAGGAAGATGCGGAAGTTGGGGTGCGGCGTGATCACCTTCACTTCGCCGTTGACGAGCCCGCGCTCGTTGACCATCAGCACACCGTTGTTCTCGAGCAGCGGGTTCAATCGGTCAAGCACCGTCGGATTACAGAAATTCACGTTGTCGACCAAGATCCAATCGCCTGAAGGACCACAACGTTTTAGCAAACATTAATGTAAGAATCGCAACATTAAGTCGCCAATAAAATGGTGGATCGTTCCGCACCATCTTCGAGAGCGTTGATCAGAAGACCGTCCATCCACTCGAAGCAGCCCGCCACCGAACTCTTCTCGACGCTCTTGAGCCGCTGGATGGCGCCGCTGATGTTAAGCGGCGAGAGGATGGCGGCGCCCATATCGTCCCAGTCCCAGCCGCGCTCGTGGCCCAGGCTGTGGACCTTCTCGAGCAGCTGCCGCATCAGCGAATACTGCTCCTCGTCGAAGGCGTGGTGGGCGGCCGCAGCGTCGGGCGCGAGCGACGCGCTGTCGTTCTGGCCGATGAAGCGCGTCTTGGTCTTGAGCAGCGCCCAGGTTGAGTGAATGTCGCGCAGCACATCGAGCGAGTTCGACGTAGACTTGTAGTTCTCCACGAGCAGCAACTCGCTCACCTTGTTAAGCAAGCTCGACATCTAAAGAACGAAGAACCAAGAATGATCAAAGAACGAAGATAAGGTTTAGACGTCTTGCAGGGGTTTGGAGAGTACGTTGGTGAGGATGCCGCGCTTGTGGCGCTGGAGATCGATTTGCTCGAAGCCGCCGAGCAGTTCGGTGGTGTCAATGGAGCTGTTCATGGAGAACTCGCGGAGCCGGTTGCCCGTGAGATTGGCCAGCAGTCGGACCAGCGAAGTCTTGCCGGAGGCCGCAGGGCCGGAAAGGATGGCCATCCAGCCCTTGTCGACGCACTTCATCATGTTCTCGAGCGCGTTGAGGGCACCCTGCAGGATGTGCGGGCTCTCCAGCACCACCCCGTCGTCGCCGGTCGTGGTCGATCGGTTGCGCGGGAGCCAGGCGTTGCCAATCTGCACATGCGCCGGGGTGACGTGGAAGTACGGGTGGAGCTGCGGCCGGAAGGGGCTGGCCGGCTTGAATACGCGGTTGTACAGGCGGGCGACCTGCTCGCGGTCGGTGTGGGTGCGCATGCGTTGGATGTAGATGAGGTCCACGAACTGCGACGGGTCCCACGTGGAGTCGCTCTGGTGGTCGATCATGAGCGAACACCAGCGCGAGATGTCGCGCAGGTTGAACTCCCACGGGCTGCCCTTCTTGCCGTAGTGGCCCAGCACCATGGTGTCGTGGAAGAGCCGGTCGTTGAAGGCGATCATCTTCTCCAGCACGCTCTCGGGGATGCGCGGGAACATGCTCTTGGTGATAAAGAGCAGATCATCGCCGGTGAGCTCGTCGACGTAAACCTGCGTGAATCGGTTGAGGAAAGACTTGGGCAGGCCCTTGCGGCCACCGCCCTGCGCCACGGGATTCTGGCAGGCAAAGATGCGGAACGACGACGGGCAGTCGAAGCTGCGCTGCAGCTCGGGAATGTAGACAGTGGCGCGGTGGTCTAGCACGGAGTTGAGACCCTCGAGCACGGACTGGGAGGCGAGGTTGAGCTCGTCTAGCAAGACCCAATCGCCATTCTTGAGGGCCTGCAGGAAGATGCCGTCGCACCAGGCGAACTCTCCGCCCGTTCCACCCTCGACAGGCAGATCGGACCCCAACAGATCCTGCATTGTGGGAATGAGTATATGAAATGCGAGGAATGAGCCCTGATCTCTGTGGAATGCAATGACGGAAGACAAAGGGAGATTTCACGCATACCATCATGTCTGTCTGCTCCGACAAGTTGATGCGGACGACCTTGTGGCCCGATGCTTTGGCGATGGCCATGCAGAGCGAGGTCTTGCCTACGCCAGGGCTGCCCTCGAGCAGGATGGGCTTGTGCAGCTGCAGGCCCCGGAGCACGCGCATGACGTTCTTGGCAGTGGTGGGCGCCTGCAGGGCGAAGTCCAGCTTGGCTGGCACCGCATGCATGCCCTTCTTGATGGTGAACGGGCAGCGCGGGAGGCCGAACCTGTCGCCGCTCTCGATCCCGTCTTCGTGTCCGGCGTCGCCCTGCTGCTGCTTGTCGTATTGCTGGATGATGCCCTGCGTGAGGAACACGTGCTCGTCGAAGCGTGTGCGCTCCTCGGCAGGCAGCTGCGCGAGAAGGAATTCGAAGCATTGCTTCTTCATCCTCGCGTTTTGGTCGACGCCCACGACAGCGGTCGATGGCTGCGACGAAGAGGACGATGACGAAGCGACGCGCAGGCGGGAGGAGGGACCGTAGGAGAGGCCGTCGAGCAGGACCAGGCACGCTGAGTGGAGGTACGACTCCCACATATTGAGCGTGGGCATGGTTGCATGCACGGCGTTCATGAACGTCACCCACGACAGGATGTCGCTGCGCGAGGAAAGTGGTGAGCTGATGATGATACGTCATTCGAGCAACGGCACGTGTGGCACGTGTGCGTACCGCAAGCTGATGGTCCTCTTCTGGCTGGTGAGGAGGTTGGAGCGGAACCACAGCACGAAGTCAATGACGGGCGAGTAGAACTCCACCAGGGGAGGCACGAAGCGCTCCTTGACAATCAGCGACAGATCGTGGTGGGACGTGATCGGAGGCACCCAGATCTCCGTGAATCGATTGCGCATGGCTGGCACCAAAGAAAAGAAGTCAGTTGTGCCCAACAACAATAGAAATGGAATAGTGTGACGGGGAAAGTACCTGGAGAGAGCTCCTTCTTGCCAAAGTCGCCGCCGGGATTCATGGTCGCGAGGATGCGGAAGTCCGAGTGGGCGATGAGCTCTTCGATCTCGGTTGCGCCCTTCTCGGCCAACACCAGGAGGCGGTTGGGCTCCAACACACTACCATCGCAGAGCAGGGGTCAGTTTAGCTCTCGCATGCGATGTTGTGAGCGGGTGGGAGAGGGCAAAAAAGCACCTGTTCAATCGCTCAAGCACAGAGTCCTCGGCGAGGGAGATTTCGTCGATAAGGAAGAGATCGCCGCGCTTCATGGCCTGAACGAGGGGCCCGTCGTACCAGGCAAAGAGCGCCTTGTACTTCTTGTGGAGGCTGTCGATCTCCTCCACTTCAGCGTGAGGCAGCGCTACTTCGTCGTCGCGGCTCGACGCGTGCTGCGTCATGGCATGCCACACGCGCTCCAGCAGGACGGTCATGTCGTTAATAGTGAAGGTGGTGAATCCCGCCAGCACAGTCTCGACATGCCCGATGAGCTCCTCGTCGAGCGCCTCCCGCAGCTGAAGAGCGTGCTCGAAGAAGACCTTCAGCTTGACCACCAGCTGCGCGCGGATCTGCTCCTTTCCGCGCACCGGCCGCAAACCACCGAGGAAATCGGCTGCAGGGGGGGGGGAGGAACAATTTCGTTAGCCTTGATGACGATGTGGAGACGCGAGTCATGTTACCTGTCTCGGTGTGTTGGTGGCAATTGAGGATGTGCAGCCGCTGGCTGAGCAGGCTGGCAAAGTACTGGCAAATGGAGGTCTTGCCGCATCCGGTTTCGCCCACCAGCAGGACGGGCTCCTTGTGTCGCAAGCAGCGGCCAACCAGCGAGAACAGCCTACACAGGGCAAGAGCAGAGAGTGGAGACCCACAGCCACGAGTCAGCTAAGCTGAGGAATACCGAGGAAAGCCCAGAAGGAATGCGCACCTGCGCATGGACTGATTCCACACCATCGACCCGAAGCCCTCGGCCATCCGGAGGCTCTCGAAGAGGTCGTTCTCGACGCTGTCGGCCTTGAAGGGCCGCGAGTAAATCTCGTCCTCGTTGATCACTACGTTCTTCATGTTCTTCTCGAGGACCTCCTTGATCACCCGCTTCTCCTCGGGCTTGCGCAGCCGCTCGGCCAGCAGCATGTAGCCCTCCTCGGCCAGCTGCTGGTAGCCGTTGGGCCGCCTTTCCGCCCAGCGGAACAGATCACGCAGCGTGATGAAGCCGTGCTTTCCGGCGAAGACCTGCGTGCCTTGCCTGCCAAGCCCAACGAAATAGAGTGTCAATGCGCATACCTCGCATACCGAACGAATGTGGAAGGCGAGCGAATGTTACCTTCGGCGCTGGAGATCCTTGAGGACAGCGACGAGCTTCTCGCAGTAGGGCGGGGCCATGCTGCAGCGCTTCTCCAGGATGATCTTGAGCTCGCTGTCTGGGATGTCGTCCACGTGCAGTTCGACGAATCGATTCCTGAACGCACGCGACAGCACCTTACGACCACCGTAGAGCCCAGGTGGGTTCTGGGTGGCGAAGAGCATGAAGTGCGGGTGGGGCTTGACCACCTCCTGCGTCTCCGGAATGAAGAGCTCGTGATTGTCGTCCAGCAGACGATTGAGCGCCTCCAACACCTCTGACGGCGCCAGGTTGAGCTCGTCCAGCACCACCCAGTAGCCCTTGACATTGGTCATGAAGAAATCGTTGCGTCAGGAATGATCGGAATGTTGTTTTCGAGAAACGGTCTATGTGAGTGTGAAAGGAATCGTTGGAGTGTACCTTGCGAACGGCTTCAACCAGGATGCCCTCCTGGAAAACCAGCTTACCGTTGGGGTCGGAGATGTAGGTACCAAGGTACTCCTGGAGGTCGGTGTGCTCGTGGTTGTTGATGCGCACGAAGCGGTGCCCGGTGCGCCGCGCCAGGTACTCGACCATCGACGTCTTGCCGCTCGAGGTGGGTCCCTGGAGGAGCACGGGGTACTTGCGCGAGAGTACAGCGCGCGCGAGGTTGGCCAGGTGCTTCTTGATGCTGGCGGTGAGGATGTAGTGCGTGGGATCCACCACCGGCTGGTTGCCCACCGCAATCCAGAACTGCTCGAACAGCACAAAGTCCTGCTCCGCCGCCACCTCGGGCTTCTTCGGCGGCATCAGCAGCTGATTGTCGTTCATCCTGTTGTGTGTGTATAGTGTGTGTGTGTGTGTGTGTGTGTGTGTGTGTGTGTGTGTGTGTGTGTGTGTGTGTGTG
>CDFC01058584.1:355-13595 GCA_000826385.1 Acanthamoeba rhysodes | reverse complement strand
CAGAGGAAAGCGGTTCTGTTACACCACATGTGGTGAGACAACCTGCGCAATCGACGAAAGCAATGCAGCAGGTGGTAAGGGCAGGAACACGCACCTGCAGCGCGAGCTGGTTGATGGCTGTCCGGAGCTCACCCTCCTCCAGGGGAGTGAACTTGTTGAACAGAGGAGCTGCGAGGGGCCGATGTAGCTTTCAGTATTCATCACGCCCCAACAGAAAAATAGGCAAACGGGACTTCGACGTGCGTACCGATCACGTGAGGGTAGATGGCCATCAGGAAGAAGCTGATGACCGACACGAAGAGCCACACATCTATGGGTTTGTGTGTGAGACTCGGCCAAAGGTGTGCGTGCGCGTGCGCATGTGTGCGTGTGCGCGTGTTGGCGTACAGAAGTAGAAGTGGGGTCCGCCCCACGTGATGACCTGGAGGATGCCCAGCAGAAGCGGCAGGCCCAGCACGGCCATTAGGCCCATCGACTTGAGCTGGTCGAGGACGAACAGCTGCACGCCAGAAAGTGGGCCACGCACGTGACGGTCAACGACACGCGCGGCGAAGGCCGGAGGAGAGCTCGGCAGAGACGCGGTGGTACCGAGAGGGTCTGCTTGTTGAAGCCGAACTGCTGCTCGATGACAAAGGTCGAATAGAGCTCAAAGGGCAGGTGGATGAGCGTCGAGTATAGCTCGGCGATGACGATGAAGGCGACCGACTGCCACAGTTCGCTGTCACCCAGGCCCACCCACTGCGCCACGTCGGCCGACACCCCCCACAACTGTGGTCATACGTCGTTCACCAGGCGTCGTGTTCATGTGGTGAGACATGCGCGTTTCACAAAGCAGAGGAAAACGGTTGTGTGTCGCGTGGTAGGTTACCCAGGGCATGGCGCCAAAGACCATGAGGGCCAGGCTGTGCACGAACATGATGGTCGATTCCACGAAGTCGAACGAACTGCGGAACGCAATGACGGTTGCGTTGCGTTGCCACATCGTCAGCGGTGGCAAAGAAGTTGCTGGTGTGGGGGGGAGGGCAAAGTTCAGAGGGGGGGCAACCTTCGTGTGAGGCCATACTTCTGAGATTTGTCGAAGACTTCCTGCTTGACGGCGGAGGCGACCTCTGCGGGGACGGTCCGTACGTGAAAGCAGCGGTGCTGCCGCACGCTCAGCCACGTCTCCACGACAAAGGACACCACGGAGAAGCCTGGCAGGCAAAGGATGGATGATTTCACTGATGAGTGAGTGGGCTTGGCGCAGGGGGGAGGAGGAGGAGGAAGGTGAGGAGTACCGAGGAAGAACTCAAAGTAAGGCACCATCGTGTGCAGGTAATACTGGGGACACTCTCTTTGTATGCAGAGATCTAGATCTAGATTGAACAGAAGAAAATGTTGGATGGAGGCAGCAGCTTCTTCTGTTGCGAGATCCTCTCTACGGCTATGCACACGGCTGGAAGTATGGAAGTGAAGAGATACTGCGGGTAACGGTTTGTGCCTCCCTTGGGGGAGTTCCGGAGAAGCAAGGGGCAACGTCTTGTCGTGTCCATTTTCTGCTCAATAGGCCTATCGACCGATAGGTTGGGATGGCAAGGCCACAGCCGGCTGCTTGGCTGGACACCCAAAGTCGCTCACCTCTCCAACCACGAAAGTGCACGAGCGAGCCTGATCGTCATGCCCGCCAAGGCCGGTGCAAACTTCCCGTTATTCGCCGTAGGCACCCACAACTGGGGGACGATGCTGGAGGCCCCGGAGCGCCGGAGGACCTTCCCCCACACGCGTTTGTCTGTTCGGCCCGCACGCGTTGTACCACACATTCGCCCATCACGTCGTTGGCCGGTTTTTTGGTAGCGTTGTGTCTTGTCTGGAATGCTCGGCTAAGACATGAGAAAATAGTTCAAATTCTTATGATCAATTCCTGCATGGCACGCGCTTCTTTCCGCGGAGGGGCACGAGATCACGGGCAGCTCTCTCGCCATAAATAGCGCTGTAGCGGGCCAGCCCGTCTTTTTCTTTTTCTCTCTCCTCCCTGCCACACCTCCCCTTCGCCCACCACTACAGCCGCCGCTACACGCCTTGGCAGAGGTTCGTGTGCTAAGCTGTCAATAAACTGTACTCCCCACAACAAACAACAACTACTACTACTGCTGCTGCTCGGTCAGGGTAGACCAACTTCTACACCACCACCAGCGCTGTTACATCTTTTCGTCTCGAGAAAAAGATGAAGTTCGGCAAACATCTGCTGTCCTCGGCGTTGCCGGCATGGCTCGCCTCCTACCTTGACTATAAGGCCCTCAAGCGGGCAATCAAAGTCCAGGCCCAAACAGGTTCTTCTTTCCGTTCACCACCAACCTTTACGATCGAAAATAATAGATTCGTCCTCTACACGCCTGGTTGCCTCAAGGCGCGCAGGCCTGTTGTTTGCCGATTGCGTTCGACTGACTTGACCACCTTGTTGATTTGTTGATTGTTGGCTCGTGCAGGCGACACCAGCCTCTTTGACACCCTTCTCTCGGCCGAGATCAAGAAGGCCGATGCGTTCTACAAGGCGCGGGAGGAAGACCTGCTACAACTGTTTTCCGCTCTCATCGAAAGGTACTCCCGTCCGCTGATCGCGCTGGCTCGCGACCAGCTCGTAGCCTCGCAAATGTGCGCCAATGTGTCTGCGATCGCATGTCTAGTACACACGCAGCGTCGAGATGAAAATATTTGATTTCGTAAGAGCGCTTTTCCGCTTGACGGGGTTTTTCTTCCGGCGGCTTCCGGAAGATTTGATTGCTGACGTGTTCTTTCGATCTCAACAGGTCCGGAAGCAAGCGTCCGTCTGCGGATGAGAAGACTCCACTGCTCAAGAAGGGCGCTAGCAAGAGCGACGTTGGGGCCGATGCTTCCGGCGAGGCCTGGCGAAGCATGTCCCGCGAGGAAGTGCTGCAACGTACGTCCGCCGGAACCCTCTCGGGTGGCAGTGCCAAGCTCCAGGCTCACGTGAGCGCTTCTTTTTGCAACGCACAGGTCTTGACGAAGTTGAAGCCCTTGCCACCAACCTTCTCAAGTTCTCGGCGCTCAATTATACGGGTGTCTCCAAGTCTCTGAAGAAGAGCTTCAAGAAGACCGGTATCAGCTCCGAGGACGCCTGGCTGCCCCGTCTCCACCAGACCCACTTCTTTGTCTCCCGCAAGTGTGACGAGGTGCTCACCAAGACCACACTGATCCGCCGTGAGGTAAGTACCCGACCGCGACGAGTTATCGGAGCATTTACTCCGCGCGAAGACGCTCATCCCCTTCCCATCGTGCTCCAGCTCAAGGAAGACGATAGGGTGGCTGCCAAGAAGAAGATCGCGCAGGGCGGCAATGGTGGATCATCGTCCTCTTCCTCGGCCGGTGCTGCCGACGAGCAGGCGCCTTCTCTGTGGGCGTTCATCCTTGGCACGTTCATTCACCAGATTGCAGACAACGCCAACAAGCTGGTGGTGCCGCTCGTGTACCTGCAGATCACCAGCGTCGGCGTCATGTCCATCCTCACGGGCGTGATGACGCTTCTCCAAACCTTCGGCACTTTGCCGGCTGGTCGCTGGTCTTCGATGATCGGACCCAAGGCGCTCATCCAGTGGATCACCCTCGGCAGAGCCCTCCTCACCACCACCCTGGCCATAGTGTTCTTCTTCTACTCGACGGGGGCTTTGCCCTCTGGCCTCACGCTCTTCCTGGTCACTCTTATCACGAGCGCTGACTGGTTCATTCGAGGTAATCGACCGCTGGATTCATCCTGTTTTGCGCCTTCAGGTCGGTTCGTTGACACCGTGTTGTGCGTGGTCTTGGCAAAGGTGCGATTGATACGGCGCGTAACGTGCTCCCGATGGCCTACTCGCAGAACAGCAAGAAGATGCTGGATGAAATCAACATCCGCTTTTTCACCGTCTTCGAGTTGGGTGCTCTTGTCGGTCCGGTCGTCCAGGTACATTGCACCGCCTTCCAAACGGGAAAGTAGTGAGGGGTTTATTGCGACTTACCGGTGTGTTTATCATCGCAGGGCATCATTCTTGCTCTGGGCTGGGGCCTCGCGGTCACTCTGTGGGTGCCCGTTGTCTTCCTCGTGCTCAACCTCGTGGTGAACTTCTGGATCCCTGAAGCAGACTCGAGCAAGTACTCGTTCCTTCAGTCCAAGGACAAGGAAACCGAAGGCGAGAAGAAGAAGAAGAAGCCCAGCCTTCTCGAGTCCTACGTGCGTGGCATCAAGGAGTGCATCGATCCCACCATCGGTATGCAGGCCTTTCCTCCTTGCCGTCAAGTTATGCCGTTGTTTAGAGTGCTCGCCGTGGCTCTTACTCTTCACTTCATTCTGCTTCCAGGTCTAGTCTTCATTCTGGTCATCCTGCTTCAGCTCAACAAGATTCGCTTGGTCATCCCGCAAATCATTGCCGTCGAGCTTTTCAACGACGACTCGTACGCTGCCTGGATCTTCAGCACCTACTCGCTGGGCGGTGTCATCGGTACTTGGAAAGCCTCCAATTCTGCATTTTTGCTTTGTGCAGTTCTATGGTGAGGTCGAAGTGAAGGCTGAAACCCTTCTCGTACCAAATAGGCAGTGGAGTGTACGCTTTGGTGAAGAACACCTTCACGCCGGCGATGAACATGGTCTTCGCTTCCACTGGCGTCCTCATCCTCGCTGTCAGTTGGTGGCCCGCTCTTGCTCAGGCCAGCATCATCCCGTTCCTCTCGCCCAAGGACGAGTGGTTGCTTTGGGTGCTCTTGGGTACGGATCTCCTTTTCCCTCAGTGCCCTGAACCGCTCTGCTGACTGCAGTCACGCCCGCCATCAGGTGCCATGCTCTTCTCCATCGTGAAGCAGTCGGCGCGCACCTCGATGCAGTCGATCTTCCAGTATGCCCTCAAGGACTCACAATCCGCTGCGGACATCATGGCTCTCAACCGATTCGGCGTGAACGGCCTGGGTACACGTCTTACTTGAATCCACACATTGCCCGTCAAGCGCTTGTTCGCTGATCAAACGTTTCATCGCTGTGTTTCCTCCAGCCACTGGCCTCCGCTTCGCCCTGGGTATTCCTTTCATCTTCCTCTCGGTCACCACCGCGTTCCTTTCGATCTCGGGTGGTCTTGCGGTAATCGCAACCGTGATGTTCATCGGCACTTACCTGTTGACCAAGTACGCCAGCAGCGTCTCCACGCCTTTCTGTGCCACGATTCTCGATCTAATCCCAGGTTCTCGCCCTTCACCTTCAGGCTGCCCATCAACAACCAAAACCTGAAGAAGGACAAGGACGAGAAGAAGGAGAAGGACGTCGACGATTCCGAAGACGAGGACAAGAAGATCAAGAAGCTCAAGAAGAGGAAGCCCTCCAAGAAGCTGAACAGGAAGCTCTCCGACGAGGAGATCGCGCAGCTCGTTGACATCCCCAAGGACACTGGCGTACTGATCGTTTTCGAAGGTTTGCACTCCCCGCAATAGCCCTGAGGCCGAGCGCTCCATTATTGACTTTTTGACTCGCCAGGTCTGGATGGCGCCGGCAAGTCTACGCAGGTGGAACGCCTCAAGTCGTTCATGCAGGGCGAGGGCTACGTGTCGCTGGTCACCACGTGGAGCAAGTCTGCGCACCACTATGACCTCATCAGGCAGCTCAAGCGGCAGACCCCCATGCGGAGCATCCTGCTCACCGTCGTCCAGGCTATGGACTTCCAGCAGATGATCAAGCAGGACGTCATTCCTGCTCTCCGTGCCAAGAAGGTTCGTTAAGCCATCGCATTCTATCTTCTGCTCTATGGCATGTCAGTTGCTAATCGCTCTTTCGCCACCAGGTCGTGTTGTGCGATCGGTACTTCTACACCGGTATCGCTCGCGGTGTGGCCCGCGGCCTCAGCAAGACGTGGCTCAGGCAGCTCTTCACTGCCGACGTGGTATGCCTACTACTCGCGGCTGTACAGCTGTCCGAGCTCAACTTTTGGCCTCAGGCTAATCCATAACGTGCGCCGCAGAACTTGGAGCCCGACCTTGTGCTCTACCACCAGTGCGTGGCCGCTGTCGCCGTCTCTCGCGTGCTGTCCCGCTCCAACTCCAACACGGCTCAGCTGTCGGACGACTCCATGACCCATCGCGTAATTGTCACCCTCAAGTCCGAGGATGGTACATGCCTAATCGTCGTCTCCGCCACACCAAATTGTCGATGAACTCGTTCCTTGATGTTTAAATCTGTTTCGTCCCTTTGGCACACAGGCGGAGACAAGAGCAGGGACTTGAGCGCCGCGAGGATTTCGGTCTACGAGGCTGGTCTGGATGTGGCCAACCCCGACCTGGACCCCTACGACAACTTTGTGTCCTTCCAGACGCGGGTGTCGGGCGAATACGACGCCATGATTCCGGTATAGCCTCCACCCCTCCTCCGCCTCCTATGCGCACACACAATTAATTGTGAGCTGACGGTCATCAACAAACGTTGTCGCTTTGGCTCCGGTTGTGATCACGTGCAGGAGTACCGCTTCAAGGTGGTCAACGGCACGCAGGGAAGGGACGAGCAGGAGAGCAAGGTCAGAAGCTACGTTGAGCCGATGCTGGCTGACCTCAAGAAGGAGGTCTCGCGCCCCTTCAAGACCAACCTCTTCGATAAGAACCCCAAACTCGACAGCGGCAAGAAGGTCAAGGAGTACTACCTCACCAAGGACGGTCTGCACTGGTATTTCAGGTACACGCGCTCTTCGCTCCCTTTCACACGCGTACGAGCAAGCACACGCTCATCTTGTTCATCACCAGAACGATGTACTTCCCGATGCGCAACCGTCTGAGCGAGCTGATCGACCTGTCCAAGGCGCCTCGTGTGTTCCTGCACGGCAACCCGCACATCAACAACTTTGCCCGTTTCCCCGGCGGCTCGGCCATGATCGACTTTGACCGTACCTGCATCGGTCCGTACCTGTGGGATCTCGTGCGGCTCATGGTCTCCACGGCCTTCAAGCAAGCCGGCGAGGACGAGATCGGCGGCACCTTCCTGCGCCTGGGCGTGCTCCAGCGTCTCAAGAGCGGCTACGAGTGGGGTCTCCTCCACAAGGACGAGCCCAGCGTGCACCCGCAGCGCAACGAGCCCTTCATCTCCGAGGAGGCAGCCCCCGCCCCGCCCACGCAGCCGAAGCCGTTCGCCATTCCGCCGGGCGTCAAGGGCCGCCTGTCCATGGAGGTCCTGCCCAGCCCGGAGCTGCCCCACGCGACCAAGGCCGACAGCCTCGCCCCGCCGCCGGCCCCGCTCGTCCGCGCCCGTTCGGCCTCGCTCGTGTTTGGCGAGGGCGAACATGCGGACCCCAGCTTCTACCTCAAGAGGCTCGAGGAGATGCGCAAGAACCACGCCGACCTCGACGACTCTCTTAGGGAGATGGCCCGCACTTACCTCGAGGTGCGCTCGCACTGCATGCCCGCTTCCCTCCCCGACCGTAAGGGTCTCTTGGGCTAACCCACACGCTCTCTCCCATCAACTTTGTGCAGGCTCTGGGCGAGGAGGGCAACAACTACGTTTTGATTGAGGCCGGCGTGTCGCCCAACTGGAGCGGACGCACGAGGACTCTTCTCCTCTTCAAGAAGAAGGACCAAGTGGTGGAGCAGAAGGACAAGGAAACGGCCGACGATGAGGAGCAGGACTCGAGCGTTGACGGTATGCTCATTGACATCAAGCCCGTGCGTACCGATCCCGACGACAAGTACGTACCCACCGACGCGCCCGCCCGCCTTCTTTTGGGGAGGATACCAACACAGCGTGACTGTGTACCTCAACTACCGTTCAGGTTCTTCCACAACCCCTTCAAGCCCGACTACGGCAAGCGCATGCTCAAGGCGCAAGACCTGTATGCCGACGGTTACATCCACCACTCGGCCAGCTTCTTCTTCAAGGACGTCCAGTACTTTGGCCACGAGGTACCATCATCATCATCAACATCAACAACATCATTCTCTTCGCTCCGTTTGCTCACAAGCCATCCCCCCATTAGATTCCCAGCATCAAGGTGGGAGTCAAGCGTCCGTTGACGGAAGTCGACCAGCGCGACCTGCTCTACGCTGTGGGCACGCAGCTGGGCCGCGGCCACGCCCACTCGATGCAGGACGGGCTCTCGGTGTCGCACATCCTGTTCCACCTCAACTTCTCGTGGCCCAAGATCTGCGAGGCGTCGGAGCGTCTCAAGGACGAGCTCACGTCGGCCTACCGGCGGTACCTCACCGTCGCCGAGGCGGAGAGGAGCTAAGCGTGACCGTCCCCGTCAGCGCCAAACACCAGAGAGGCGCCCTCATCGACGAGTCGCGAGCTGGAGCGTGGACCGGAAGGCAACCTGAAGGTGCAGGCGGCGGTGCGGTAACATCATGTGTGCGATCATTGGGAGCACACGGTCATGACTACCCCCCCCCTCGCCGCAAGCAACCAAGGCCACCCCTCCCGCTTCACCTTCCGCTCGGATTCGACCGAAAAAAAAAAACAAACAAAATCAACGGAAGAGAAGGCTGGCTGTGTTTTGAGTTTGGACATTTTTATGAACACTATTTACAACAGCTGGTCTCTCACTTTCTCTGTCGGCCGCCATCGTCATCGCTAATCGCACTGCACAGCTGACCACAACAAAGATCACACCTATGTGCGGCGGCGGGTGGTTGCAGTGGCCGCCACTCAAAAGTCGAAAAACTCGGTCAGGGTCTCCTTGAGCTGGTCGTCGTTGGTCCACAGGTTCCAGTCGAAGGAGATGCGCGGGTCCAGCTGCTGCATGCAGAACGACGACCTGCCTCCGCCGGCCTGGCCCGGCGTGGTCTCCGCCTGCGGATAGCCCATGGCCCACCCGCACGCCAGCGGGTCGGCCGAGAACGAGTACGACGAGAGGGAGCCCTAGTGTCAAGCGTACAACCGTGAGAGTCTTGCCTTGCACAGACGAAGAAGAGAGAAGCGAGTGGCGCCACGATGCACGATGGAAGGAACACGACGGTAGTTACCTTGCTGCCTGACATGGGCGGACCGCCGCCCGGAAGGCTGAGCGAGAACGAGCCGGTGGAGGACTGCAGTGAGAGGGAGCCGGTGGGAGTGAAGCTGATGGAGGGACGCCTGGGCGTCAGCGACGTCGAGTTGACGATGAGCGGAGGAACGGTGATCTCCGACGACGACGATGAAGAAGAAGACGACGAGGTGGTGGTGGTGGTTGCCGCGCTTGGCTGCTGTCCGCCCGCAGTGGCGCCGGCCGCTGCTTGCGGAGGAACCGACGGAGCTGTGATAAGCGCCTGCAGGTCGTCATCCTGGAACGACAGGAAGCTGGCAATACTAGCGTCGTCCAGCGAGATCGATTGTCTGCGGAACACACACACAAGAAACGAGTGGTTAGCTCTCTTCTTTAAGACTCTCTATCGATAGAGAGCGAGAGAGCAACAGCTGAATAGGAAGACGTACTTCTTGAGCGGCGGCTGCAGGGCCTCGCCCAGGGAGCCAGAGTGGGCGACGAAGGAAAGTCTGCGCTTCTTGGTGAACATGTAGTTGTCCACCCCGTCGAGCACGTTCTGCGCGTTCTGCGCCTTCGTCGCGACGTTGCTGCTCGTGCCAACGACGACGTTCGGCGTTGCCGACTGCGCCACCACAAGGTCCATCTGCTGTCCGGACATCACTACAAAATCCAGGAAGGCGCAATGAGCAAGCATTCAATTCGTTTTCATCAATGGAGATTGATTGAGCCCTCTTCCGAGGAAGGCGTACGTTTTTTATGTTGGGCCTGAACGAGCTCCTCCTTCTCGCTGATGACCTCCTGCAGATACCATTCGAGGCGCTTCTTCCTGAGCCGTTCCGATTCTATGGCCTCGAGCAGGTGCTTGATCGTGCCGAGGTCCGTAGATGTGATGGATGGAGCCGCAGCTGCAGGATGAGGGGCTGAGCTGCCAGCGCTGCCTTGTGGCTGAGGCATCTGGCCCATGAGCGACCCCGAAGATGAGGAGAGGCTCCTTTGGGGCGGTTGCGCGGCAGTAGCGGCCGGGTGTCCCGCGGTCGCGAGGCCATTCGTCGTCGATGATGCAGTCGGGGCTCTCGATGCTGATGCGGTCGGCAGGGCGGTGGATGAATTGTGAGGACGCGCCGCGTAGGGGCTCATGAGGCACGACGACGGGAGGTTCTGGTGGACCGACGAAGCAGGCGGGTAAATGGATGAAGATGAGGCAAACGTAGCCGATGATCCAATCGATGGCCCCGAGGCGGGCGTTGTGACAGCCGAGCATGGCAGAGAGGTCGTGAAGATGGCAGATGAGCCCAGCTGTGTGCCGTTGACGTGGCCTCCGCTGGGGATCGCTGAAGAGCTTCCCGCGAGCGAAGGCGAAGACAAGGGCGAAGATGCAGATGAGAAGGAAGAGCGGCCTGGCGAGGCCGAAGATGCCGGGGCAGCCGTTGCGTGCACGGGAGGAGCCACTTGCTGCGTTGGCCCCGACACGTGCATCGATGTCGACGAAGCTGTTGATGATGAAGCGGGCTGGCGCTGCTGCACCGTCGCCGTTTGATTGAGCGAGGCGTGGAGCAGGGCCGCTGCGGGCGATCGCGAAGAAGAAGGCGACGGCGCGCTATCCGCCGAGAAGGAGAAGCGCGAAGCACCAACGTTGTTAGCGGCGGCGGTGTTGTCCCCCGAAGTCGGCGGCGAGCCCGCTCGCTTCTGCTGCTGCACACTGCCACCAGCGGCAGCGGCGGAAATGGTGGTCGCGGGTGTGGCCATCGTCGTGGTCGGGGTAGCTGAAGTTGAGGTCTCCATCATCGTGTGGCTGGGCTAATAATAATTATAATTATAAAGAGAGAAAGAGAGAACTTCGCCTTTCGCTTTTTGCCCTAAATAATAATTAAATTAAATTAAATGGGGTGCGCAGAGATGACGAGCTCGCGGGGAAAGGTGCTGTGGAGGTGCGGTGGTCTGCACACGCTGGATCCCAACCGTTCGGGTGTGTGCGTGTGGCGGCAGAAGAGGAAGAAGAGGAGGGCGGCAGCGGTTAGGGATGCGTGGCGCGCGGCAGTGTGTGTGTGGTTGTTCTGAACTCAGTGAGGGCTGTAAGGTAGTGGGCGTGCGTCCCGCGGGTTTGTGATGTCTGCACAAACCTCGGTGGTCGTGGACGCGAATAGCGCAGGGGATGTCTTCGTACGTCCCCGCAACTCGTGGTGTCTTGTTCGTCTCTTCGGCCAACCGCGCCAAGGTCAACCACGACACTGTCGCCACACGGCAGCTGTCACTTTGGGGCAGGACCCCACCCCACTGGCCAGTCCAGCCGCTCTTGACACCTCGTCCCCAACACAAGCCGTAAACTCCACAGAATCTTTGCTACGAAATTTCCTGTCCGGCCAACCGTCGCCGCTTTCGGTTGGTTCTGCAGAAGGCCCGAATAAAAAGAGATAAAATGCAGAAAATAAAGATTAATAAATAAATTGAATAAATTGAATAAAAAAATTAAAAAATAAATGGGCCACTGCTGGCGCGCTCATGTGGGTGCGGGGGTGGGGTGGGAAGAGGCGGTGCTGTACGTGGGGGTGGGGAGCTACCTGCGCCCGACGTGCCCCCGCGCCAGTGTCGATCAGCAGCTTCCCCCGTTTCTCGCCTCCTTGGCCGAGCAGCAGGTCCGGGTGCTGCTCGTGGATCCCCAGTTCGTCGATGGCGAGCTGCCGCTCGCGCTGCGGCTCGACCCGGCCGGCTGGGGCGTGTGGCGCCCCGACCTGGACCGATGGGACTGCTTGCCCTCGACGTCGCAAGCTCGACACCACCGTCAACCTGGGTATCACCAGCACTGACGCAACCTAGTACACTACACTTACTCCCTCCCCCCATTGACGAGCCATGTGCGTGCCGCAGGTGCACCTACAAGAAGGGCCGGCTGCTGCTTGGGGTCCTGCCCGGGTGTGTGGAGTACGACACCACGACGCGGCGACGCGGCGGCGACGGTGCCTGGCGGAGACACGCGGGGACGGCAGATGCGGTGGAGGCGAGCTCGCTCATGGGCTGTCTCTACGCGCACGCGCGGGCGGTGCTGAAGAGGGGCGGCCGGGTGTACCTGGGCATCTACTGCCAGCCCTACTACGCCAACGAGGACAGCCTGGCCGCGCTCGACCTCTACCACGCCCTGCTCGACGACTGCCACCGCAGCGCCAAGGAGGCAACCGTTGATGGAAGCGGAGAGCGGGGGTGCCGGCTGCAGGGACTCGTGCTGGCCGACTACGCCGACGAAGAACGAGGCACGCGTGTGGCGCCTCAACGGCCGGCGGCACGACCAGGACCTGGCGGTAATGAAGGAGGTGGCTCGATTCAGGGGTATGGCCTGTAGACACCATAGACCCACCGCCGCCACCACAATCATCAACAGTCTCCTCACTCTCTCCACTGCACCATCCAAACGCGAGCGCAGGAGTGGGGCTGAATGTGAGTGTGCCCGAGTATCGGTATATGCACCGGCAGTACGGACTCGGTAAGCGGTTCGGCGAGGAGGAGGAGGAGGATGAAGGTGAGGGCGAAGGGCTGTTGGTGCGTACGCAAGCCGCCATCGAGCTGGCGGTGGAGCGCGCAGGGGGCCGAGAACATGTGCTGGCCATCGACGAAACCGACCTTTGCCACGTCACCCCATAAACACGATCAATCGCGCAGGGCCTGAATTGAATAATAATACCTCTCCGTTTTCATTCGACGCTCTTGGTCTTGGCCTTGGTCTGGGCGATCTTGAGCAGAGCGCGCGCCTGGCGCACGGCCGCTCGCACCTTGAGCAGCTGCAGCTCCACCTCGACCTGACGCGCTTGCGCGTGGAGCAGCTGCTCCTTGGCCCGCTCCACCTCGTCGTCGATCAGCGTCCACTCCTCGTCGCCGATCACCAGCTCCTCATCCATGATCTCCAGGCTGCGGGGCGCCATGGTCTCCGCCATGGCGGCCCTTTCGTCGTCCGCCGGCGGGAGTGTCCTTCGTCGCTTGTTGGCCCGCGTGGTGACTTTGGTGGGGCCGGCGACGCCCATGGATGCCAGGCTCGCGGCCTCGGTGTAGTCCTCGCCCTCGTCGTCATCGTCATCGTCGTCGTCCAGGTCGTGGTCGAGCTGGCCGCCGTGGGGAGAATTGCTACCGTTATCCTCCATGACGTCCTTCGGCTCCCTCTTGTGGTTCATGAACCGCTCGGCGTCCTGGTGCAGCTGGATCAAGGCGTGCAGGGCCACATCTGTGTCGTGTGTATGTGGAGGTGGGGGGTAACGAACGCAGATGACAGTGGTGAGCAGAAGGAAATAACAAAAACAAAGCCC
>CDFC01058540.1:2907-20765 GCA_000826385.1 Acanthamoeba rhysodes | reverse complement strand
CACACACACACACACACACACACACACACACCGCACACGCACATGACATACACTGACCGCACGCGACACACGACACGATGCAGGCGCGAGTGTGGACGGTGCGGTCGCTGCCAAACAAGATTTTCCTGCGGGCCGCGGGCGATGGGCGCAGCCACCTATACTGCGGGACGACGGGCCAGGTCGGCGTGACCACCTCGAACCCCAAGGAGCCCAACACCTGGTTCCTCCACCTTCTCCCGCGCACGCCCCCTGCGCCAACTCCCGGCACGCCAAGGTATGAGGCGCGCGTGTGCGATGTGGCGTCTGTCGTGGTGCGTGAGGTGTGTGGTCGGTGCTGATGAGTGGCCGGCAGAGCGAGGGCGATGATGAATAGCGAAAGCGAGCAGCAGAGTAAACGAAAGCAGGCGGACGGGGGGAGCCTCAAGAAGGCCAAGCCCCACGTCCACTACGTCGCCCTCCAGTGCTACATGGTTCGCATCTCCTTCTCAGCGCGCTGGTGGGCTGGTGGTACTTAATGTACATGCACCACCTCACACACCACACACACCCAGGGCTCGTATCTGGGATTGGACGAAGGCGGCAACGTGACTGCCACGCTCACCAGGCCCTTTCGATGGAAGCTCGAGGAGATCGCCCGCAGCCACGACGATGACCCGGCAGTCCCCGAGCTCGGCAGCAGCACCTCCGGCGAGGGCCACGGGACCCCTGGCGCCCCGATGAGGGCCAAGGCCAGCACAGGTGGCAGCGGCGGCGGCAGCGACGGTGGCGGCGGTCGGTTCTTCACGCTCTGCGCCAAGCTGCCCAAGGACGAGGGCAAGAAGTACTGGCTGTGCTGCGACAACGGGAAGCTGACCCTGGTGGTCACCCCGACCGGCGCCTCCTTCCTGCGCGCCTTCGCGCTCGGCCCCAAGTTTCTGATGTGGCTTGTCTGGTACGCCTGCCACCTTCCGCGTCCTCCCTTCACCCTGCTGCCGTACCGCCGCACACACCAACACGACACACACGACACACAGGCCCTACGACCCCAAGTGGACCAGTCTGCTGTCGAGGCTCTACGCGCAGCTGGCAGCGCTCCACTCGCAGCGCGCGGCACTCGCGCTCTCCTCGGGCATCTTCAAGTCGGAAACCAAGTGTGACAAATAATTATAGATATATATTGATATTAATTATTATAAATAAATTCAATTATTTATAATAATTATAGTAGTGATTTCAGGAACCGAGGAAGAAGCCGGAGCGTCCAACGCTGGTCTCTCCTCCGATGGCCGCTCAGTGGGGGTAGGACTTGCGCGAGCGCGGGCTGAGGATCTTCTCGGCCATCGCATCGTCGACCGTGCCCACGAACTCCCACACCTGCTGCTGCTGTCCCGCCACCTGGAGTCGACCACAAGAGCCAAGAGTTGAGTGTCGTGTGTTGTGCGGCGCGTGCCGGCGGAGGAAGAGGGTACCATCTGCGAGTACTCCTTGAATCGGGTGTCGGCGCGGACCCTATTCTCGGCCACCGCCCAGATGGACAGCCAGTCCTTGACCGTCGGGTACCGTTTCCTGAGCTCCGTTTGCTTCTCTCTCTGGTCCTCCCTACGTTGTATCAAACAACGACACACACACACACACACACACACACACACACACACACACACACGCGCGCGCGCGCGCGCGCACACACACACACACACACGCACACAACCATGAGTTTGTTGGGAGAGATGTTGAGCGGAGAGAAGGGGAGTGATGTTCGTACCTGATGTGGAGTACGGAGGAGGGGGGTTTGCCTGCCTTCTTCTCCTCCTTGATCAGCGTCTTGGTGCTCTCGACCAGGGTCTCGATGTCGGCCTCGCGCTGGGCCTTGGTCTGCTGCAGCCGGACGAAGCGCAGGACGGCGGCCAGGACCACCAGCGTGCCGACAATGTACCAGACGTGCTCCAGCACCACTCGCTGCAGCACACACGCATACGGCACAACCACGTCGCTGCACACAAGCAAACCGTGAGCCTCAAATCTTGTGTGTCGTGTGTGGCGTGTGAAAGGGAGAGGTACGTGGTGTCGAAGGTGTAGTTGCCGTTCGAGGCGCGGATGATGACGTTGCGGTGGGGGGTGGACCTCTGCAGGTCCTTCTTCAAGTCGAGGAAGGCCTCGTTGAACTTGGCCTCGTCCCACGGGAAGAGGGCCGCGTCCTTCATCTTCCGCTTGAGAATGTCGCGCAGCTCCTGCTCCTCCATGGGCAGCGCCGGCACCGGGTAGCCGCATTGGTGCTCGCCCGCGCGCAGGGCCAGCGTCTTGTGCGCAGCCTCCTTGCAGAACTCGAACGCGAGCGCGATCTCCTTGTCGCGCGCGCAGTGCACGCCGCCGCTCACCTCGTAGCCCCGCATGCACTTGACCAGCCGGCCGTCCTTGCACACGCCAAAGTTCGGGCAGTCGACGCAGGGCACCACCGCCTCGCGCGGGTTCTGCCGGCTGTTGTCGCTCACGCCCGTGGTGTCGCAAAAGTAGGGCTTCTCGGCCTGCAGCAGGGACGGCAGCTGTCCGTACATGAACAGGCCCGCGCCCACGGCCACGGCGAGCACCAGCACGCCAAAGAGCCACATCGCCGCGCTGCCGCCGCCACGAACGGCGCTCTTCTTCCGGGCATGCTGGAGGGCGATGATCTGACGCAGGTCGGGACCGGCGGAGGCGGTGGCCTTGGCGGTCGCGGTGGGTGCCCCAAGCTTGGGATAGGAGACGGCGCCGGTCGCGATCGTGGTACGACGAGAGGCCGACGCCTTCGGGGAGAGGATCGGGGCGGATGAAGAGGACGAGGAAGAGGAATAAGGCAGTGAAGACGACGATGATGACGATGACGACGAAGAAGGCTTCGTTGTTGCGACCGGAGGAGTCGTGGACACAACGTGTTGATCTGTGCAGGTGGCGCGAAGTAATTGAGACTGTCAGACTTGAGAGCTCAATAATGAAGAAGAGCAGTGGTGGGCTGAGTACCGGGGGCGGGCTGCTGCTCGGGCGCGAACAGGCGACGCGGCATGACGGCGGCAGGCTCGGCATCGACTGTGCGCGCGAGAGAGAGCAAAAGATGAAAGTGTCAGCAACTGGCGGCAGCCTGCGGAGACACAACAGATTGAACGGAAGAGCGCACCTTTAGCTGCGGGCGTCGTCGGCGCCGCCTTGGCCTTGGCGACGAGCTTGGTCTGTGTGAGTTTGGTCGGTACCGGTTCCGTCGGCTCCGGGGCCAAGGCTGTGACCCACCAGAACCATTCATTTGCTCGAGCATTAATTAATGTGCAAATGGCTCCACATGTGGAGAAAGGAGGAAGGGAGGCGTACAATGAATGGTCCTTCGTCGATCCACGAGATCAGTCTTCGTTGCCCGTTCTTTGGCTGATGCGGCCGATGTGGTGGAGGCGGGGCCAGGCGTGAGCGATTGCGCCGATGCCGCGTTGCGGGCCTCGAGGAGGGGCACGATGTGCTTGCGGTAGAGGTCGACGTAGAATCCCTTCTTCTCCTGATGCGCCGGCAGCTGGTCACCGAAGCCATGTTGCGTGAGGACCGATTTGAGCTTCGGGATCGTTAATGAATTGGGATCTGGAACTTGGTAGCTCATTTTGAGATTCAAAAACGGGCTCACGAGCAGAGAGACAAAGGGTGATGCAGCGGAGAGGGACTAGGAGATGATAGATCGATGATGAGCGCCCACAAGGGATCAAGGGAGGGCCAACAGTTTTGGAGGGAAAACCCAACGTTCAAACCTTCTCGAAATTTCCGGAAGAACAGGTTCGGCTGACGTGGCATCAAGAAAAGGTGCGGAAAGGTCTTTTTCTTTCGCCATCTGATTGGATTTGATTGATAGAAATCGAGAGATGGCAGCTGCAGGCCCGATCAGCGCGCGCCCGCCGGTGGTGATCGACAGAGAAAAGGTGTGCAGAACGTTGAATCGCAGCAATTCCTTGTTTTAAGACAGCATTCATCCCCCCCCCCAATTAGGTTGTGCCTTACTTAGTCTTTGATCAACCAGGTTTGCCCTCTTCTTCTGCGAGTCTTTATCAAGACGGGTGGCCACCACCGCGTTGAGGACTTCCAAGCACGCGGCCGAGAGCCCGCCGAAGAGGTGCAGATCTACACATGGTACTTCGTCCCCCCCCCCCTTCTCGCTTGTCTGTCTGCCCGGAGCGCCGTTGCTTGCTTGCATCTGCTGGTGTGGCAAAGAGAGCGACAGACGGCGCAGCTGCACTGGCCGGCATTGGGTGGACCTCACGCATTCACGCACTTTCGTCATGCAGGAAGGACGCCACGCTCCGCGAAATGGCGAACCTCGTCAAGGAGGTCAACGCCACTGCTCGCAACAGCCGCGCACGCATCTCCTTTGCTCTTGTGTTCCCTGACCACAGGTGAGCGCCTCTTTCCACACGCACGACACCAAACACACGCTACACATCAACACATCAACACATCAACACATCAACACATCAACACACCAACACACGACACACGACACACGACACACGACACACGACACACGACACACGACACACGACACACGACACACACACAATGGATGTATGCCGGACCACTGATGTTCACTCGTGTTAATGATGGCACAGGGGTCGTTACCAGATGAAGAACGTCGGCGTGGTCTTCTCGGCCAAGCGTTCGGAGGACGACAAGAAGACGCTCGACTCTGTCCGCTTCGTGACGGGCGACTACCTCGACGTCGCCGTCTTCGTCGAATAAGCGGGTGGTGGGCTCCCCTTCATAGCCTTCTTGTGCTACTCTATGGTTCCCACGTTTCTCACCGATTAAACGTTTGTTCGTTGCCGTCTTCCTCAACGCGCCACCATCTTCGTAAAACAAAAATAAAATAATGAAAACAAGAATGCCAACAATTCAGTAAAAAAAAAAAAGGCGGGAAAACAACGCGTTGATCCCAACGAGTGCTCGGCCGGGTAGAACAAAATCGAGAGCCGAGAGATGGGGAACGAAGCTTCGACGCCGATTCCGTACAACGTGCAGGTCGAATGGCGCAAGCTGGTGAGCGGATCGCCCACAGTAGTGCCGGCTGGACGCGAGGGCCAGGTAGCGGCCTCGTGGGAAAACAAATTGTACATCTTTGGCGGGGGCTCGAGTGGCGGAACCCAACGAGCCGACATGTGGGCCTTCGACCTGGGTATACCGCAACGTTGCTGCTCCTACTTGTACATCTTTAACTTGGATTTATATCCTCACAGACTCGTCCGAGTGGAAGGAGGTCACCACGAGCGGCAATGGTACGGATCTTACGCTTCTTTGGTCATGATGCAAGATGAACCACCATCTCTCTCTCTCTCTTCTATTAGCGTGTCTTACCTGCTCCTCTCGATAGCCCCCTCCGCGCGCACGGGCGCCTGCGCTGCGGTTGTCGATAGCCACATGTTCGTCTTTGGCGGCATGGACATGGAGCGAGGCTTCCTCGACGACTTCTACTGCTTCAACATCGGTACACCGTCCTCGCCTTCCCTGGACCGGAGGTAGTTTGTTTTGTTTCTCACGCTTCATCTCCGCTCTCTTGACCGTCGTCCGACGATCAGCCGAGGGGACGTGGGAGCAGGTGCAAGGCACCGGAGAGGGGCCCACGCCGAGAGACAAGAGCGCGGTCTGCGTCGTTGGCAAGTGCGTTGTTGCTGTGACCCCATCACCGCCCGCACCCGCTCCCGGCCTCTCTCACTTACCCGCCCGGCTCGCTCACCACACCAGGAAGCTCTATTTCTTTGGCGGGTTCGGGCCGGTCGAAGAAGAGGTGGAGATGCCCGATCGTGACGAAGCGTCGACGAACGCGGCCGAGGACGGCGCCGATGGCGAGGGTGAGGAGGATGAATATGAGGACGAAGGACCCGCCATGAGCTTCAACTGGTTCGACGATCTGTTTGTCTACGACACGGGTGCGTTTACATGGCGTTGGTGCCCTAACCAGACCTGCTCAATTCAAACCTCGTGTGTTGTGTTGTGCAATAGAATCGAAGGCCTGGCAGCAAGTACAGGCCAGCGGTGACATTCCTTCGCCTCGCGCTGCATTTGGAATGGATGTCGTGGGCAGCTCCATCTACGTTTTTGGCGGCAGAGACACTACCAAGAGGCAGAACGATCTCTATGTGGTTAGTACATGCGTCGCACCGCACCGCACCAACCCACTGTTCTCTGCGTTAATTACCTAACTTCTTTTTGGTTCTTCTTAGCTTGATACCACGACCAACACTTGGACCAAGGTACGCTGGCATATGGCTCGACTTGGCGCTCCAGAGCGTGGACGAAGTTAGTTTTCTTTGCCTCTCAACTCCCCAAATTGTGTGGTTTCAGCCTTCGGTGTCTGGCGCGGTACCTGCGGAGCGTTCCTTCCACAGCTTCACATCGCTCGCGCCAGCCGGCAAGCAGCAGCTCGTGCTCTTTGGCGGGCTCTCCTCCACCAACGTCCTGCTCGATGATGTTCACGTCTTCGACATCGGTACGGCATAATAGTCGTCAGATTCTCCTTCTATGGTTTTAACTCACTTTGTACCACGCAGCTACGTCCGCTTGGGTGCAGCCGGCCATCGCTGCCAACGACAGCAGGATCAACGCGCGCCGCTTCCATTCGGCCGTGCTTCACAACAGGTGGGTGGATCACAGTTCGCTTCAGTTCTGGGTACATGTCGGACTGCTCGCTCACTTCCCTCTGCTTCTTTGTGACCTGCAGGTCGTTGGTGGTGTTTGGCGGGTCGAGCAATTTCAGTCCCGACACGCAGGAGTGCCTCACCTTCCACAGCGACACGTTCGCGCTCGATCTCGGCCCCGTCTTGGAAGCGGCGCCGGTCACCATTCCGCCGCCGACAGCAACAGCTGCCACAAGCACCTCTTCTTCTTCCTCCCCCGCGGCCCCGTCCGTGAGCTTCACATGTACGGCCTCCGCTTCTTTCTTCTTCGTTCTTCGTTCTTCTTCTTTTCAAGATCACTAATTGGCGATCAGCTTCGTCGGCGTCGACAGAAGAAGGGGCTGCCGGTGACGCCACGAGAGGGAAGAAGAGAAAGAGCGACGAGATCGAAGAGGGCGAGAAGAACCAAGAACCAGAAGGCACAGAAGAGGAAGAGCAGAGGAAGAGGGAGTGAGCGAACCAATACCAATTTCGCGAAACGGCATCGTCATCTTCTTCATACATGGTCACCATCGTCGTCTTCATCAGAAGCAGTCCTCCTCGTCCCACACGTCCTCGTCCCATTCCTCGCCGCCGTCCGCCGGTTCGTCGTCGTCGTCGTCGTCTTCGTCGAACTTGAGGTCGATCGCCGCGCGCAGGGTCTGCGCGATGACCGAGAGCGACATGCTCGACTGCCGCTTTCGTTTCTGTGATTTGTTGAATTGTGGTGCAGGGCGCCCTCTGAGCTCTGTTCACCGCGAACCGCGCGACACGCAACACGACACGACACGACACGCAACACACGACACACGCAACACGACAGGGCACGCGTACTTACCTTTCGGAGGGCTTCGATGTCGATCTTGTTGAGCTGCTTGCCGGCCTTGATCTGGGCCAACAGAGACGTATTGCCGGGCACACTGCGCGCACAACGAAGCGAAGAAGAAGAAGAACGTTGAGCCACAAAGCTTGAATGATTGTAGCAAAATAAAAGGTGAAGGTGGTGGGTGGTGGACCTCATCTGCCCCGAGGAGGTGAGCGCGCTTGGCGGGGCTGGAGCCATGGGGGCCGCCGGAGCCATCACGGGCGCCGTCGGCGCTGCCGGAATCGCCGAAAACGATCCCGAGCGGTTGAACGCCGGCTGTGTGTCGTGTGTGCGGTGATGACACGATGCGTGCAGTGGGCAAGAAGAAAATGAAAGAAAGAAGTGTGTGGTGGGCGTACCGGGGAAGCAGCTGGGGCGGCGGTCTGGGTGGTGAGGGTGCGCGCGACGGCGGTGACGCAGGCAACGAGAATCTGCGAGATCTGCGCCGAGAACGAGGCCGCCTTCTGGTCCGACGCGAAACGCTGCTGGAAGGTCGCCAGCTTCGCCTGCACGCCGGCCAGCTCCCGCAGCAGCTCGTGGACCGACTGCGCGAACCGAGCACACATGCGATTTAGAACACTCTCGGCGATGATCTGGCCGGCCCAGCGGTAGGTCTTCGCGCTGTGCCTGTGCGTACCTCCTCGCGCTTCTTCTGTTCTATGGCGTATTCGATGAGTTCGTTCTCGGCCCTGGCCTGCGCATCTTCGGCGGTGGCGATGGCGGTCTCCAACGTCTCCATCGTGGCCAACACCTATCAACGGGGGAGAGATGAAAGAATGAAGCAAAAGAACGAAGCGATGAGAAAGAGAGAAAGAACGAAGTGAAAGCAGGAAGCGTGGGAGAAAAGGGTGGTCAACCTGCCCGAGCCGCTGCACGATGGCTGCGTTAGCCTGGGTCCGCGCGTAGGAGCTCTTGCGGACGCTCTGTCGCGACGATTGCGAGTGGGTGGAGGTTCGGCCAGCTCCGGCTGCCGCGGGCTTCTCGCCCACAGCGCCGCTCTTCTTTCCGTGCATGGCCTCCATCTTCTTCCTGCGCAGGTGATCAATCCTCCACCACACACACGACACACGACACACACGACACGCGACACGACACACGACATGCATTACCGCATACATTGCACACGAGTGCGAGAGTGGCGGACGAGGGAGTGTACCTGGCAGCTTCTTTTCGCTGCAGGATGGTGTCCATCTCGCGCCTGGCGTTGTCCTTCTCGCGGCGCGCGGCTTCGAGCTTGCGGATCAGCTCCTCGCCCTCCCGCCTCAGCTGTTCGTCCGACACCGGCGCCGCGCCCGTCGCCGCCGACGCCGACACAGTCGAGCCCGAGCCCGAGCCCGAGCTGCATTTATTGTTTTTTAAAAGAATAAGAAATCAAAAGAATAAATAATCCACGTTTGGCGTACCTGGTCGTGGGCAAGGTGGTGGCCGACCCGGCACGGCCTCGCAGGTTCTTCAGCCTGGGGCCAGAGGTTATAAGGTCAGCCATCCAATTCCTAGATGTGGGGGGGGGGGTTGATAGAGTACCGATCGCCGTAGGAGGCTAGAGCGGCCTGCGGCGATTTGGTGGCGGCGGGGGCGGCCGAAGTGGATGCGGCCGGCGACGACGGCGACGGCGACGGCGACGAGGACGGAATCGCCGGTGAAGACGACGAGCGGAACATGCCGCCGCCGGTGGCCGGCGAGGCGGCCGGCGAGGAGGGAGTCGACGACGTCGTCAGCGTCGTGGTGGCCTTTGTGATTGGCGACTCGGACGGCACAGATGCCTTCGTCGGCGTCGGCGAAACGGTGATGGCGGGAGTAGTGGAGACGGAGCTGTTCGTCTGCGACGCCGTGCTCGAGGACGCAGGGGTGATCGCGGAGCCGCCTCCGCTCGAGGTGGAGGAGGCCAGCGACGACGCCGTGGCGCCGCTCTGGTTGCGTCGCCACGAGGGCGTGTTTCCAGAGCTGGCGGACGGCGAAGGCGACGATACTGACGGCGACGACACTGACGGCGACGACCCGGAAGAAGGCGAAGACGCCGCGGAGAGGGTGAAGTTGCGGGGCAGGGTATTGGATGCGTAGGTGCGCGCGGGCGAAGCACTTCCGGCGGCGCCCCACTTGCGGCCGCTCGTCGTGCCCGACGTCGAGCCCAAGGATGCAGGGGTACTAGTGGTGGTCGTCGCTGCCGCGGGGGTCGTCGAGCCCGAGCCTGGGGTGGACGAGGGGACGGTCGAGCTGACCGTGCTCCCCCAGCGGCGGAGCGAACCCGAGCCGGTGTTGGCGGGCGTCGATGCAGAGGAGGCGGCCGCGGGCGTGGAATTCGTGGCGGCTGCGGCTGCGGCAGTGGCGGGAGTCGACGCTGGCTTCGCCGCAGGCGCCGAAGCGGTCGACGCGGGGCTGGTGGGGGCAGCAGAGCGGGAGGTGGTAACCGACGGCGACGAGGCCGAGATGGCGCTGTTGTAGCCCGGGCTGCGAACGCCGCTTGCCGATGCGGTCGCGGTCGCGGAGGAGGTCACGGTCGACGCCGCAGCGGGTGTGGGGCTCGCTGGCGCCGGCGCCGCGCTGTTGATGACCGCCGCCGAGGCCGCGGGCGCCTTCTTCTTGAACGAAAAGCCGCACTTGACGCAGAAGTTGGGACTTCCCTGCACGATGATCAAGTAATTGGTCGTGAGTGCGCAAGCAAAGAACACGAGAAGGAAGTGGGCAGGCGACATGAAGGAATGGAGATGATGGTGACCTTGTAGCCGGCACCGCACTTGCCGCAGTTGCCGTCCGGGTTCTGGCGGGCGAGCATGGACGCTCGCTTGAACGACGCGCCGCAAGCCGTGCAAAACGACGGCGTTCCCTAAACTCACAAAAAAAATTGAATATAAATAAATGAATATAAATAAGGAATATTAATTTGATTAAAAATGGGGCTTAATAATTGTGTGGAGGTACCTTGAACGCGACCCCGCACTTGTAGCAGTCGCCTGGTCACGGTTTAGACACACAAAAAAATGAAAACGAAAATAATAAAATGAAGGGGGTGGCCCCGCACCTCCGTTCATCTTGGAAATTCGTATTAGCCGGCCGGACTGGCTCGAGACGTTGGGTTCAGTCAAAGTCGGGAGTGCACCGCCGTGACCCTTTCTGGTTGTGCCGGCAGAGCTCTCTCCTCTTCCTCGTCGATGAGTATTGCGGCCGAAATGTATGCGGTGTCGACACAATTAAAAAATTCAAAACAAAATGCTGAAAAAAGGGGGTAGCAAGTGATTGATTGATTGATGATAGCCCATTGAAGAGGAATGGGAAACGCAAGGATGGGCAAGAGGAGCCTCCTCCTTCCCCTGTTTCTGCTGTTTATCGGCATGGTTTCGGTTGCATCGACGCTCGAGCTGGATGGCGAGGGACACGAAGTGGTGGCGCGCATTGCGGCACACGGCGTGCAGGCAAAGAGCGACATCATCAAGGAGCTGGTGGATTTGGGCTTCGGTCCCGAATGCCCCAAATCGAATCAGTCCTATGTCGAAGTGAAGCTTCCCGAGATCGAACTGATGAAGCTGCAGCACCTGGCTTCTAATCTCACCATTGTGGAGGACCCAACGAGAGCTGAATTCCTTCGATTCCTCGAGAGCAGCCGTTCGCGGGGAAAGAGAGGCGAGCGAGCGATCGATCCTAATGACCTCTACAAGCACTACCACGATCAGAACCAGCTCTCGCACTTCCTCGATGAGATCGTGCTCAAGTGCCCGAACATCGCGCGCAAGTACTCCATCGGCAAGACATCCTCAGGCGCCGAGCTCTATGCCATTCGCATCACCGACAACCCTGGTACACGGCGACCATTCAAGATAGGATTTGTTCCAACGGTTGTCGTTGACTTGGATTTGATGTGCAGATGTGAACGAGGTCGGCGAGGTGGAGTTCCAGTACATCGCCAACATGCACGGCGACGAGGTCGTGGGTCGTGAGCTGTCGCTCTACTTCATCTACCACCTCTGCGACCAGTACCACCAGCCGCGCATCAAGGCCATCGTCGACAACACCGACATTCACATCTTGCCCACCATGAACCCTGATGGTACGTGCATGCGCATGTGCGTGTGCGTGCGCCCGAACTTAGTGCTGAGCTGGTTCTCGACTCCAGGCTTTGCCAGCGGACGACGTGCCAACGGCCGCCGCAAGGACCTGAACAGAAACTTCCCTGATCAGTTCGACACCGCCACCTGGGGCCGCCCTAACCCGGTCTCCCCGCTCCCCCCGTTTGGCACCGGCTCTGGCGCCTTCGTCGCGCCGGTCGGCAACTTCGAGCCCGAGGTCGTCGCCGTGATGCAGTGGATGGGCGACCACAACTTTGCCCTCGCCGCCAACTACCACGGTGGGTCGGTTGTGGCCAACTACCCCTTCGACGGCAATCGCCAGCGCGAAAGCGGCCGATACGCCCCTTCTCCCGACGACCTCCTCTTCAGGTACCGATCATCGCTTGCCTTTCCTGCACACCAGCTTCTGGTAATTGGCAAGTGTCTAAGTAGTTGCGTGTGTTATTGTGTCGTGTGTCGTGTGTCGTGTGATCGCACAGGCAATTGGCTCGCGTCTACGCAGCCAATAGCCAGACGATGTCTGGGTCGCGTGAGTTCCCGAGCGGCATCACCAATGGCGCCGACTGGTACGTGCTCTACGGCGGCATGCAGGACTACGCCTACCTGTGGCATGGCACCCTGCACATCACCATCGAGCTCTCCGACGACAAGTGGCCGGCCAAGGAGACGCTGCTCTCGTTCTGGAACGACAACCGCGAGTCGATGCTGGCCTACGTCGAGCAGACCAAGAACCGCGTGTGGGGCGTCGTCACCGACTGCGCCACCAAGGCGCCCATCACCGTAGGCACCGTCGTCGTCGAGGCCAGTACGTGCCACTCCGCCAACTGCCGCATGCAGGCCGTCAAGCTCGACCGCGAGACGGGCGACTACCACCGCCTCATGCCGCGGCCGTCCGCCGACACCACCTACGTCTTCACCGCGTCCAGCTCTGGCTACGTGCCCGTGTCCCACAGCGTGGCCGTGGGTCCCACGACCAGGCTGCCGCAGCGCCTCGACTTCTGCCTCAACAAGGCGAGCTGAGGTCTTGCTGGCTTGTCGCTGCAAGCCACGTGTAGTAATTCTTCCATCTTTCTTTCTTATTTTATACTCACACATTTGTGCACAAGGTGTACAAAAGGGGATAAATAATTCAATAATACTGCGGTTTATTGATTTTTCTTTATTTTTAAATTATTTATTTGTTGCCAACCTTCTTGTTTGAATGCCAAGAATGTGATTACCATAAAGCGAAAAAACCATGTCGATTCGACAAAAGAAGACAATGCTAGCAAGTGGTACAGGGAGAGGAAGGAAGATGCAGCGAACCCAGCGACAACCGCGACAGAGGGTGGATGCGGTGGACGTTCTACGGCTATGCATAGACGAAGCACTCGCCCAGGAGGTGACGGACATCTTCTTCTTCGGCTCGGCCCTCTACTGCCCCCATCCAAACAACTTTGACTTCATCGTGCTGGGCGTACCGTCCAACCACGACAGCCGCAAGCGACTCGAGAACGCCATGGCCGCCAAGACGGGGTGGACTATCGACGTTCACTGCCTCGAGCGGGACTCGCCTTGGCTTCACCGGCTCGACTCGGACGGTGCTGGCGTGTGGCTGCTGCGCGGTGGCCGCTTCACAACCACAGCTGTGGAGGTCATGGACGGCAAGCTCGCCCCGACCTACGTCGGGCGGCTCGGGCTGCGTCAGTTCGTGCGCTTCCTGGTGAGCAATCTGAAGGTGTTCGCCCTGGCCCTGCACAAGCGGGACTCGATAACCTTCCCCGACCTCTACGACGCGGCCCAAAGGCTGTGGAAGCTCTATCTTGACTTCAAGCGGGTGGCCTACGACACCTGCTCGCGGGACAAGGTGGTGGACAAGCTCGAGGAGGTGCTGTCCATCGACCTGTCCGACCTGTGCGCCCTCGCGCAGCACTGTCGCACCCACCTGGCCGTGTGGTCGAGCAAGTCGCAGCAGACCGAAAGCGGGGGCAGCTTGCCGCCCGTCGGCCCCACCGTCTACCACGCCGTGAGTGAGTACGCCAGCGCTCTGCAGTGTGTGTGTTGGTGAGTATGTGGAGATGTGCTCATGTGCTCGGTCTGCCGAACAGGATTGTGCGGCACAGCATTCACTCTGAAGGCCTCCGCCAAGCCGTGCTCGACGTGGTGGATGAGATCGAAGCATCCTCTGTAAACAATCTCGACTCAATCCGAGTATCTGACGACATCCTGATGTACGTGTGATTCCTTCACCCTGAAGAAGATTGAACCAACTCACCTTCTTCCTCTTCCTGCGGGCCACAACTAGGCGCCTGCCCAAGAGACCAGATGACGGATCGCTTGACGCGCCTCCCCTTCTCATGGGACGATCGAACGTGAGGTGCGCTTCATTCACTCCCGCTTGGCTTGGCGTTGCTTAACGTGACGTGCTTGTGGGGACGCAGTTCGCTGAAGAGCGACGGTGGAGGGGTCTTGCTGGAGAATGTGAGCATCACCGGGGGCAAGAGGCAGCGCGCCCCCAGGAACGCCGGGGAGCGGCGCACCCAGCCGCAACCGAAGAAGGGAGAGGCAGGTTCCTGGCGTGAAGGCTCTTCCTCCGCGTCCGACATGGTGATCGACCAGGACCTGCCATCGGGCCGGCCCAGCAAGCGGAACCGTGCAACCGCCGCTGACGACAACGAAGCTCGGGAGTCGAACCGGGGCCGCCGTGGCCAAGGTCGACGCAATGCCCCGACTGGAGAGCGAAGGCCTCGAGGCCAACAGGCATCGCTCGACCGAGGTCTGCAAAGCGAAAGGCTGATGAGGCCGGCCCGCGGACACTGACTGAGCCCATCGCTTCTGTTCTTTCCTTATGTACGTAAGTGTGCTCACACAATGTGGTACTGATAATATATACACATAACTGTGATGTATCTGGTCGGGCTGGTCATCATTTGCTCTTGGGCTCGTCTATGTTCACCTGTCAATTCTCACGAAAGCGACGTAGCTGACGCCACCAGGGTGGAGCCCCACGAGCATATGGCTTCCCTTCGAGCACCAATGCCTCGCGGCTGGTTGGCATTCCGCGCATTCTTGAATTTAAAACCGGATTGGTGCAGGACGATCCCTACGACAAACACCAACAGCCCAGACAGATGAGAGCAACCGCACAAGAGGTGGTTCGAGCACAGGCCATTGCGCGGGGCCACCTCGCCCGACGCCAATACGCCCCCTTACGTATGCTTTCGCTTCGTTCTTTTATTTTTATTGCGCATTTATTTTTAATATAACCTAATCAACAATAAATAAAAACAAAATTAGAATGAATATAAAAAACGAAATTAAGGCGCTAACGTGCCCCGCAGTGAAGAGAGCGCGGAAGCGGACCCAAATTGTGGGCGAAATACTCGACACGGAGCGCACCTACGTGCAGGGCCTGCACGTCATCGTGGGCGTGCGTACGCCACCCTCGCTTCCCTCTCGGTAATTACTGATCGCGATCCCGGCGCAGGTGTTCCTCAATCCGCTCCGCAGCGCTCTGTCGGGACCGTGCCCTGTCATCGACACGCAATCTCTTACTCAGGTTCACCCTCCGCACACGCACGCGCACGCGGATTGCTGACGTTGTGCGTGTGACGTGTGTCGTGCGTGCGTGGCGGTAGATATTCTCGATCGTGGAAGCGCTCCTGGCTGTGAATCAGGAGCTGCTGAAGAATCTGGAGCAGCGGTACAAGCACTGGTCGCAGCGCCAGACCATCGGCGATGTGTTCCTCCAGATGGTGCGTGCTGGCCTCTAGCGCGCCCAGCGGACATGCCATCGCTCATATGCTGCGTGAGCGGTGTGTGCGGTGAAACAGAGTCCACATTTGAAGGGCTACAGCGAGTACTGCCGCAACTACGACTATGCCGTGAGCTACCTCGATCGCTTGCAAGCCTCCACGCCCGCTCTCGCCCATTTTGTCCAGGCACTCGCTTCCCCACTTCCTCATACACAGAGTGTTGGTGCTGATGGTGCGTGTGCGTGTCGTGCGTGCGTGCGTGTGTTGCAGATATGCAGCGGTTTCCCGGAGGCCAAGGGTTTGAGTCTTTCGTCATATCTCATCATGCCCGTGCAGAGGATTCCACGCTACACGCTCCTCATTCAGGTACGCCCCGCTCCCTCCCGCCCCATGGTGTGCCTCACCCTCGAGATATCACCACCAACACAGGATCTGCTCAAGCACACGGACGAGTCCCATCCCGACCACCACAACCTGAGCCAGGCTCACATCCGCATCCAACAGGTACCAACGTGCACAGACACTAACGTGCTTTATTGTAGATACAACGCTCAAGTTGCGTGCGTGGTGCCTCTCTAGGTCGCGGACTACGTCAACAACAGCATGCAGATGGCGTTGACCAATTCGGTCATCCTACGCATACAGCGACACCTGGGCGCGGACATCACCGTACGTCGCTCGGCCTTTCTCTGAGTTGTACTTTTCATTTGCTCACTTAATTACCTAGTTTGGTTTGGTTTATGTCGCTGTGTGCGGGTCAAACTGACCCTTGCTGTTGTGACGTTGGCTCGGCGGTGCGTCGACAGCAATTGCTGGACTCTACCTGCGTGTTCAAGAAGGAGGGCAAGTTTCGCCGCATCAAGCAGGGGGGCAAGGCGACCGACCGCCTGCAGATGTTTCTCTTCAACGACCTCCTGCTCGTCGCCGAGAAGAGCTTCGGCCACATTCGCTCGTACAAGTGGAAGGTCAACATTCCGATGAAGGGGCTGTGGCTGCAGGACATTCCAGACAACTCCCTGCCAGGTGCGCCCCAATGTCGCTTGGCCCACATGTGCAACATGCTCCTATTAACGTACATGTGCGTATATGAACAATGTATGTAGATCTGCCCAAGACCTATAAGAATCTGTTCTACCTGGTGGGTCCGAAGAAGGCCTGGATCGTCTTCCCCAAGAAGGGCACCCTCCAGGTACCTAGTGTCGCTCTCTGTGTCGTTGCGCGCTCATCAATTCCTGACCGCCTGCTGCGCAGGAAAAGAACAACTGGATGCGCGACCTGCAGCAGTGCATTGACGACCACATCGCCAAGCACCCCGAAGACAAAGGTATCATCGCCATCATTACCATCAATTCGTGTTGAGCCAACACCATCAATCTGGCGAGTACTAGGCATCCGAAATGAGTTCAAGATGCCGTTCATATCGACCAGCTCGTCGACAATCATCATCCGACGCAAGGGTCGGACCGCCACTGATGATCCGCCCCAGCTCCAGCCCGGACATTCGTCGTCGTCGTCGTTCCTGGGCGCACGCTCGCCGCAGTCGCCGCAGCTCCTCGGCGCAACCACGGCGTCGCACGCGTCCCGCTCCTTCTCCGACCTGCCAACCATTCAGCTCAGCACCTCGCCGCCGGCCAAGGGCTCGACCCTGCGCCGCCCGCGGCCCGCGCCGGTGCTCCTCGCCGGCCCGCAGGCGATCTTTTCGGCCGAAAACTTGCCATCGATGGCGCCGTCGTCGCCGCCGCCCCTGCCAAAGCGCGAAGTCCTGGCCGCGCCCACGGCGGTGACTACGTCATCGCCCTCATTACTGTCGCTTGCAGTGCGGTCTACTGGCTCGCCGCCGCTGAGCCCATCGGGCAGCGGAGTCATCGGACCACCAGCGCCGCCGAGGCCGTCGCCGCCCGTCCACGCGCCTTCGGCGGGTGTCCCCGTCGTCAGCAGCGGCAACATGCGACAGTCGCCGACGGTGCCTCGCCGAGTCAACGGCCCCGGCCAACAGTCAATGATGGCCCCAATCCCGGAGAGAAACGTGGCTCTGCCTCACGTTGAAGCGCCACCCAGTCCCAGCAGCGGTGCGTGCTGCTAAAGTGGCGTGTGCGTGTGCGTGCGTGTCGTGTCGTGTGCCTAGTGACTGAATGAGCGTTCGCACACAGTCGCGCTATCGCAAGAGACCACGAGCAGCAACTGGGACGCGACGTTGAAGGAGGACCGTCCCCTGTGCTCCAACAGGCACTTTTGTACCATCAAAGAGCCCCAGCACTGGGTCGAGTACAAGCACTCCACATCCCCAGCCGAGGTGATGGCCAAGCTGCGCAACCCTCGGGCTCAAGGTGCCCCCCCCCCCTTCCACCAGCTCCTCCTTGTTGGCTTGAAGGGTTCCGCTCACGTTTCTCACACGCGCCAGGCAAGCACTACGGGTCCAACACGCTGGACGGGCGATCACGCGTGCGCCCCGCTCAGCAGGACAACCCCCCGTGACACACATCGACTCTTTGATGTAAGACTTCTCTGTATCTTCATAGCCTTTCTTTGCTTGTGTGTGTGTGTGTGTGTGTGTGTGTGTGTGTGTGTG
>CDFC01058462.1:4352-14541 GCA_000826385.1 Acanthamoeba rhysodes | reverse complement strand
GTGTGTGTGTGTGTGTGTGTGTGTGTGTGTGTGTGTGTGTGTGTGTGTGTGTGTGTTGTGTGATTAGAACCCTTTAATACTGAGCCGTGTTCGGTGAGCTCGTCTCACTCGTTCTCGACCCTGCTGGGCGTTGACTCCAGCTACTCCGGGTGCAACTGCCCTGCGGGGAGATCAGGCGCCTTTTGCGAGAATAGTACTAGTCACCAAGTCGCCCCATTGTGTGCGCTCACACTCACTGATGGGTGGTTCTTTGCAGTCTACTGCCCTGGCACTCCCGCTTGCAGCGGGCGCGCAATCTGCGATGATTCCACTGGCTCACCACGCTGCCCATGTCCCGTGGGCTGGACCGGCTTCGCTTGCGAGATTCGTACGCACACTCACCCTCATCCACATCAACACGCCAACACTCCGACACGCACGCACGCACGCACGCACGCACGCACGCACGCACGCACGCACGCACGCACGCACGCACGCACGCACGCACGCACGCACGCACGCACGCACGCACGCACGCACGCACGCACGCACGCACGCACGCACGCACACCCTCCAATTAGACAAGACGCATGCAATTGATGACTGGCGCTCTGTGTTCCCATCACAGCTGACTGTCCCGGAAGTCCGGCGTGCTCGGGGAATGGCCAGTGTGTGAGTGCGTCGGTGGCCGTGCCCTTCTGTCGCTGCGACGCCAATTGGACTGGGCCAGCCGGTCAGCCCAACGACTGCTCCGGTACCACCACTGCCTCGCCACTCGGTTTTCTTTATCGAAACATTCACTCTCTCCCACTGCAGTGCCCATCTGCAGCAACAACTGCACAAGCCCGGCCAACGGGGTGTGCACGGCGGCCGACACGGGCGTGCCGCACTGCCGGTGCCTCACGGGCTGGACACTCGGGCCCGACCTCGACTGCTCCATTCGTACGACACCACACTTCAGCTCTTGACCTGTTCGCCGTGATCGGAATGTTGACGATGTGGGGTGCCAACGATGCAGCTTACTTCAAATGTCCCGGACGAGGTGGCGTGCAGTGCACAGCCCATGGCGCGTGCAACAGCACGTCGGGCCAATGCACGTGCGACCAAGGCTGGCGTGGTCTCGATTGCTCACATCCCGACTGTCCTGGGTGCGCTCCCTATGTCAATTTTTGGTTTGTTGCTGTGCAACCGACTCACCGTGGGCTGAATCCAGAACCCCGGACTGTAACCATCGCGGTGAGTGCGTGGCTGTGAATGTTAGCGGAGTCATCGAGCCCCAATGTCGGTGCAGCTCCGGCTGGACCGGCGCCGATTGCTCCGTCGGTACGACTAGTGGTTCTGGTTTGTTGCTGGTAATGGTAATGGCTGAAGCTGTCACCACTCACGTGATTGGTTGGCTGTAGCCGAGTGTTCGCTGGGCGACGGCTGTTCGGCGAACGGCAAGTGCGTGGACGTGGGCCTCGACCCACCGCGCTGCGTGTGCTCGGCCGGCTGGACCGGCGTCAACTGCTCCGTCGCCCTGACCGACTGCGCCGCCACTTCCCATTGTGCCGCCTCTAGGTAGCTAGCGCGTTGTTGCCGCCACTCTCATCGCAATCATGAGATTGGTACCAATTCCACCAATCGCGCACGTACAGCTGCGTGGGTGACGCGACCAAATCGTGCACGGCCTGCGATGGCGACTGGCGCGGGGCCGACTGCAACACGCGTACGTCTCATCTCTCTCTCCCTCCCCCCCCCCGGTCTCACAATCGGTGACCACACCGTCTGGGCCCAATCGGCGGTGCAGCGTATTGTCTGGCGGCGAACGACTGGAGCGTGTTCCCCGAATGCTCCGGCCATGGGTCGTGCTTGGTCGCCGAAGGCAGCGACCAGCCGGCTTGCGAGTGTCGAACCGGTTGGCTGCCCGGCCCGGCCAATGACTGCGTCACTCGTACCTGAACCACCTACTCTCTCGTCACCAACCCGCCAAACGACACGGCCCGTGGCGCTCACGTTGATTGATCAATCTGTTGTGTGTAGCGGCGTGTCAGGCGGAGGAGGGGCAAGCCGAGTGCTCGGGCCACGGCGCGTGCTCGACCGAGGTGGCCAACCCGACGTGCCTGTGCGACGCCTTCTTCTACGGCAACTCCTGCTCCAGCTGTACCTCCACCGCCCCGCTCCACCTGCCGTCAGACCAGACCACGCACCTAACCGCGCACGCACATGTGGCCACCACCGCAGTTGAGCCGTCGTGTCCGGGTTCGCCATACGACTGCACGGACAGCGAGCACGGCACCTGCGTCAATGGCACGTGCCAGTGCGCCGACAAGTGGCGCGGTGCTGACTGCTCCGTGGTGCGGTGTCCGGGCGCCGAGGAGAACTGCAACGGGCGGGGAACCTGCGACCCAAGCGTCGAGCCCGCCCAGTGTCGCTGCGACAGGCACTGGACCGGGCCCGACTGTAGCACACGTACGAAGCACCATCGCACACGCACCACCGCACGCGCACACACGCACACGCACACATGCACGCACACACCGCACACGCTGCACACGCGGCAAGCTGCTCACATTCCACACCTGCAATACCATTACAGCGGTGTGCCTGCCTGGTTGCTCGCGGTACGGAAGGTGCAGCGGCGACACGAACCCGCCGCAGTGCGTGTGCCAGCCCTTCTGGGGCGGACAGGACTGCTCGGAGAGCCAAACGCAGGGCAGCTCATCGGACGACAGCTCCATGACGGCCTACGCCGCCATCGGCGGAGCCCTCGGCGGTACGCGCACACCATCACCATCGCCACCTACCATGTGTGGCCGCTTTCTTATGGCGCGAATGGGAATGTACGAACAACAGGTGGGGCTGTGCTGCTGATCGTGGGCGTGGTCGGAGCCTACGTCGTGTTCAAGGCCGTCAACGCCTACAAGGACCACCAGATCAACAAGCGCCTGCGAACTGGTCGAGTCAACTTTGGAGGCGATGATGGGCTGTGAATGCCACAAGCTTGAGTACTAATATAACAAAGAAGAATAAGAATAAGGGTATGGATAAACAAGTTTTTTGCCGCGTTGTGCTGGGGCAGGGAAACTAAGTTAATTTTAAACTTTAGCTGGTGAAGGAGGCGGAGACCATTCTCCCCGGGGGGTTGAAGGTCACGTAGCAACCGCAGGGGGCCGTGCCGCCGACATAGGCCAAGGTGTAGGTGTACTTGACGTGGTCTGCCGCGGCTTCCACGATCTGCACGTTGGTCAAGGTCCACTTCTTGTCCATGGCGCTGCTGATCGCCGGGAACACGCTCTCGCGGGACTTGGAGTAGGGCTTCCCGTTGACCTGGCTCGTGTAGCCCTCGGCATAGTACCTGTCCACGAACCGGCGCAGCAGGGTCTTATTGCCCGAGTTGTAGACCGCGGCGTAGAGGCGAACGACGGCGGCGTTGATCTCGGCTGGCTCCGTCGCCGAGATGTCGAGCGAGATGGGGGCGGGGGAGGCGGGAGCAGGCGGGGGCTTGCTTGTCCATGACTTCCAGACACTGCTGATGGCATTGCCCAGAGCGGACGTGATGGCGCCGTTGAGGTCGGCGACCGGCTCCCTGTAGCCCTCGACAATGGCCATCTGCGACTCCACCCAGTTGCACGAGCCGCAGCGGCCCTCCCCTCTACCCGGGGTTCCACAGCCCTTACAGCGGTTCATCTTCTTCTTCTTCTTCTTTCTTCTTCTTCTTCTTGGGTGGCTGAAAAAATGTTGGCGGTCTTTTTATATTTGCTTGGCTGGACCAATGGCGGTGGGCCGATCCTTCGGGCGAAGATCTCCCCGATAGTGCCAGGGCCGTGTTGCCTCTGCTACTTTACATGTAAAAAACATTGGTACAGCAAGGGCAAGTACTTGAGTTTTCTGCTAGTCACAACCGGAAGACATTCTGCTGCCCTGGTGCCACATCCTTGCCTTTCATGCAATTGGGCCTACTGGATAGTGATCAGCACAAAGTTGAGTGTGAACTGGAAGCCAGTTGCATTCCATGCAAACATCTTCACTTACAGAGGACAAAATGTACAACATGAGACCCCATGTCATTGTTGGCAATGTGGTGGTACCAATAAGAAAGTGCAGGAGGACCAGGGCCCTTGAAACTCTTGTAGGATTTTTGCTTGGCACAAAAATCAAGTGTAAGCATGCGGGTATATGTGAGCGCCAATGGACAGGGCCAGGTCAGCTCACCCACAGACTTGTAGTGCCTCCCTAGAGGCCATAGTCAACACCTGTTCACATGGTTGGGTCTACACTCCAGTGGGTTTCCCATGCTTGCTTGACAAAGCAGGCTGTTGCTCCATAGTCTGCCAGGAGATTGACTGTCCTCTCCTAACTGAGCTTGGATGGTAGGTCCTGACCCACCCATCTTCATCTTGATGGGTGATGGCTCACTGCCCTGGATCACCTTTACCTTCTTGTTCACAGGCTCATCCTTCTTGGTCAATCTGCTTGCCTGGGCACACTCAGGGTGGTGGTGGCTGTCCTTCCCACACACCCAGCAGCCTGTGGGCGACCTGGGTGGGCCTGTGGCGCCAACCTGCTCTTGCTAGCCAAACTGGTATCCAAACCATTGCCAGTCTTGGGTGTAGGTTTCTGCTCAATTTGTTCTTAGGTGTTGTTATCCTTAATCCTTGTCAGAGATGAGCTCTCAATGTGTATGGTTGTGTTGTGTATGTTTTGGGTGTCTTGGGGGCTTCAACTCTGTCATTGATCAGAGCAAGGCTCTTCTCAAACCTCCTTCAACAGAGCAGACTCTCTGGTTGATCATTGTTCAGAGCTTGGTGAGGTCCTTGACTTGGTTGGGCTTTTCCCAAGCCAGCAGAGTTGTGGGGTGTGAAGACACTACCTTGGATGGCAATGAAGAAGGTTTTGGCACTGACAACTTGGTTGTCTTGGTTGAAGTTGAACTGGTGGACAAGGTTGAGATCATTGTACTTGATTCAATGGGGTCCCCTTTCCTGTAATACTGGAAGTGAGGCTGATTTTGACACAGCCTCTGCCCTCAAGCATCAACCACAACTGACATTTATTGTGTTGGGCACGGGCCAGAAAGGTGTGTGGGAAGGGTGTCACCCAATGTGAGCAAAGTGTTAGAGATCATGCATGGGCAGTGTGGCTTTGCGGGTGGCCTTGGCTGCGTTGCTTGATGAGGGCCACCCCCACAAGCAGCAACGAGATGACCGCAAACAAGGCAAAGATGGGCAAAATTACGGTCAAGCAGACGATCAGGACGATGTCATCGCCACCGCTGCTGCCAGTGCTGGGCACTACCACGCCCACATCTGAATGGAGAGAGCGTCAGTTGCAATGCAATTACATTGCAACAACATAAGTGGAGCGTTACCCGGATCATAGACGAGGGTCGACTCAAAGTAGCTGAAGAAGAGCATCAGCTCCGAGGAATCGGTGTTCATAGAGTAGGTCACGCCAGACTCCACCTGCTCGCCGTCGAGCTCAACCGTGTTGAGCAGACGCAGCACCGACGTCGTGTTGGGCTGGCCCGCGACGGCGGGGTACTGGCCCTCGAGCACGTAGGTGGTCATGTTGGGCGAGTTGGTCTGCTCCACGTAGCGCGTGAAGGGCGGGTCGATCTTCACGTGGAACTCGATCTTGTGGTCTTCCGGCGACGTGCGCCAGGGCCAGTCGAAGATGCGGATGGTGAACTTGGCGAACGACGGCAGCGCGTTGAAGGCCATGCCGCCCACCGAAAGCTGGGTCTCCGAGTCGAACACGTAGTACTGGAGCTCGATGCGGGCCTCGTTGGGAATGTCGACGCCCAGCGCGGTGGTGGTGTCGATCCCGGCGGAGTAGAGGTACGACGCGGACGCGCCCAGGTCGTTGTCCACCACCTGCGACCACGAGCCATCGCTGACGGCGCCGATCACGACGACGATGTTATCGTTTGTAATCTCCAGCAGCTGCGCCATGCTGACGCTCACGGTCGTGTCGCTCTGCACGATCCCCTGGTCGTCTGCAACCAACACGACACGCACAGTCAACGTCAGCTACAGGCAGAGTTGCACGGCAACCGAACTCCCGAGCTGGAGTACCTTTGGGCATGATGACCACCTCGGAACTGCCGTGGGTGAACTGTAGCACGGGAACCGAAACCTGGTCCGAGGGCTCCGACTCGAGGTAGAGGGGAGACGCGCTGGGCGTGAGCGAGGCGGTGGGGCTCGGTGTGGGCGTTCCGGAGATGGTCGGGGTCGCGGTGCCAGTGGGCGACGGGGTGCGTGATCTGGTGGGCGACTGGGTGGGCGACCGGGAGTTGGAAGGCGTGCTGGTGGGCGTGCGCGAGAGGGTGGGGCTCGGTGTGGGCGTTCCGGAGATGGTCGGGGTCGCGGTGCCGGTGGGCGACGGGGTGCGTGATCTGGTGGGCGACTGGGTGGGCGACCGGGAGTTGGACGGCGTGCTGGTGGGCGTGCGCGAGGGGGTGGGCGAGCTGGTGGGCGTGGTGGTCGGCGTTTGTGTGGGCGTCGGGGACCGCGTGCTGGTCGGGCTAGCGGTGGGCGAGCTGGTGGGGGTGATGGTCGGCGTTCGTGTGGGCGACGGGGTCGGCGAGTTGGTGGGACTGGGGGTGGGCGTGGTGGTGGGCGTGGTGGTCGGCGTTCGTGTGGGCGACGGGGTCGGCGAGTTGGTGGGGCTCGGTGTCGAGGTGGGCGAATTGGTGGGCGAATTGGTGGGCGAGTTGGTCGGCGAGTTGGTCGGCGACGGCGTCTGCGTGGGCGTGACGGACGAGGTCGGCGACTGGGTGGGAGAGTTGGTGGGAGTCGACGTGGGGCTCATCGAGATCGACGGCGTCGGCGAGTTGGAGGGCGTGGTGGTGGGCGTGACGCTCGGCGACGCAGTGCGCGAGGGCGTCGGCGAAGGGCTGGGCGGCGTGCAGGTGTAGTTGATCTGCATGGTGAGGGCATAGTCGATGTTGGAGAACGAGCCCGACCTGGCGCACGCGGCCCCCGTGTTGCACACCACGGTGTGGGACAGGCCGTTGGTCGAGGACATGTACCAGCTGGCGCCGAAGCCCGACACCGGGTGCGAGCCGTTGGCGCAGAAGACCAGGTAGTAGGTCTTGGCCGGGTCCAGCGTGGGCGGATTGGGGAAGACCGGCATGTGGAAGACGTAGTTGGTCTGCGAGATGCCCAGCACGTCCCAGTCGCCGACGAGCACCTCGGCGATGTTTTGGGGCGACGCGGCCGGGTCGATGATGTGGGCGTAGACGGGGTAGATGCCGTAGGCGATGCCCAGGCGCAGGTAGTACCCGAAGCTGTGGACCTTGGTGACCCCCGTGAAGGCGTTTCCGATGCAGGCACCCCAGTCCGGGCCCAGGTAGCCCAGGTCGAAGTTGTAGGGCGTGAAGTCGTAGAGGGTGTCGTTGGTGGACGCGCAGGTGGGGTAGGGGGACATGGCCTCCCACCCCTCCGCGGCGGGCATCGCCACGGTCGCAAGGGCCAGCACCACCGCGAACACGGCGCCCAGGGAGATGAACGAGCTCGCTGGTGAATGGGGATTCTTCGTCTTCGTCTTCATCATCGTCGTCATCATCTTCACCTTCTTCACCTCACGTTCAGAGATTGGAACCGGGCCGGGGGAAGAGAGTACGACCGTGGTTTGGTTTCGCCCGCGGGGAGGCGCTTGGATTAGGTTCTTCTTTCCTTTCCTCCGCTTTCTTCTTTCTTCTTTCTTTCGCACGCTAACAAGCGCTTGTTTGCATTTGGACTGGCCAGCAGCACACATCAATACACGGGGCCAAAGCGATCGTGCGTGTGTTGTGTCTCGCTCAATGTGAGTGTGTGCGGGTCTGGTGGTGTGGTGGTGTGGTGGTCTAGCAGCAGCCGCAGGCCTTGCAGGTGGACCACAGGCGGAAGGAGTTGTGGCCCCAGCCCCACACCTTGATGGCGCACTTCAGGTTGCTCTCCAGGTCGCAAGGGGCGTGTCCGCCATTGCTAAACACGGCAAGGTCAGCCATCACTTGCCATTTAAGGTAATTAATAAAGAAGAAAAGATAAAAAACGTTTTTATAAAATATACCAAATTGCAATCATAATAAATGATTGCAATTTAGTTCTGAAGGGAATGAAAGTGCAAGGGAAGGGGGTGCGCACCAAGAGCTCCAGTTCATGTCGTTGATCTGCCAGAGGCCGACGTCATTGCTGCCTCCGCGGTTGTGGTTGACGGCGTGCAGGTTGCCGCCGCTCTCGTGGCGGATGATGCACTCGCAGCACGACTGGCTCCACCCGTTGAAGCGACGGCAGGCCGACGCAATGTCCGCGTAGGCCGGGCTGGTGCCGCACGGGCAGCTGTTGCAATTGTTCGACGGACAGTTTCCCTGTCGTGTCGTGTCGTGTCGGGTGCGAGACGTTAGCGCGAGTGTGCGTGCGGTCGGAATGACAACTAACTAATGGGGGGGNNNGGGGCTGACGTACGCCGCAGCGGTCGGCCAGGACGGCGGGCAGGCACAGGAGCAGCACGAGCCCCAGCGCGGCGAGCAGGACGGTCGAGGGTACCTTCATTTCACGTTCGGCGGTGGTCGCGGTGGTGGTGAAGAGAAGAGGGGGGAGACGAGCAACTCTGAGCGTTTAATACACCAAAAAACAAACTCCGACGGTGCGCACGCGTGTGCGGTTTCTCTTGTCCGTGCGCCATTGGCGAGAACTAGCGTGTGAAGATTCCGCACCCTCGCGAGGGTGGTCCTTCAGTCGTCGAGCAAGTCCTCGTCGTCTTCGTCGAGGCCCAGTAGGCTGTCCAGCTTGCGCGACAGATGGCTCATGCCGAACACGGCCGCCATCCAGATCGACTGTGCCACCAGGGAGACGCAGTGCGCCCGAAACCCGCGATACAACCCTGCGCGTGCGGCGACGTCAGCAAAGATCGCTCATTGGTGTGTTGCGTGCGTGCGCAGTGTTGCATCGTGCGTGTCGGCGTGTCGCGTGTGTGTCGCGTCGTGTCGTGTCGTGTCGTGTCGTGTCGTGTCGTGCCGTGCCGTGCCGTGTCGTGTCGTGTAGTGTCATCCAGTCACCTGAAAAGCCCTCGTCGTCCAGGACTGATCTCAAGCATGAGACGAGGCCGTCGTGGGTCACCTCGCACAGCGAGCTGCAGCCCTGCGCTTCCAGCCTGTACCGCAGCGTCGACAAAGGAAAAGCTAGCGTACGCCCGAGGAACCTGCGGTTTGACGCCACGCGCGATCATGTGAGCTGTCGTGTGCTGCGTGTCGCGTTGCGTGTTGCGTGTTGCGGGTCGTGTGTTGTCGCCTGCGTACGTACCCGGAAAAGAATCGGAGGGAGGCGATGGCGAGATTCCTTCGTATCTTGGTGGCCTTGCGCGCTTGCCGGCTCTCGAGCATCTCATCCACCTGCACCAGTCGCACTACAAAATGTCGCAACACACCACATTGCGGGGATGAGGAAGGAATTGAACGTGTGCGGCGCGTGCGGCGCGGTGCGTGCACGGCGAGGGTGTGTACCAAGAGGCTGTGGCGGTGGGAAGAGATGGGGAAAATGGCGCTGGAGCTGGGGCAGGCTGGCTCGGTAGACGAGCTCGCTCAGCCAAAAGTCGGCCAGCCCAGAGGCGACGTGCGCCCAGTAGCTCCGCCCGTAGACGCGAGCCTCCCGCAAAGGTACCACGGCGACAAACGAGTCCAGAATTCCGTCGGCCAACAACTGGTGTCGTGCGGTGCGTGTGCGGTGGTGTGCGTGCAGCTTAGCGTGCGTGTAGGGACGGACAGTTGGACGCGCCGCGTACCTCGCCCTTGACGAGAAAAACAGTGCGGATGATGGAGAAGGGATGCGACACCACCGCAACACTATACGCGCGCGAGAGAGAAAGTCAGATCACTCATCACAATAATAATAATAATAAGAATACGAATAATAATAAATCATAAATGATAACTCGTGAATAACACGGTGCGTACAAAGGATAGAGAATGGAGCGGACTGCGCCGTAGAGGACCCAGTCGAAGGCGTCGGCGGGAGAAGAGGCGGAGGCGACTGTCAAGGCAGTGGGCGGGAGCAGCGGAGAAGTGGGAGGAGAAGAAGGCGACGACGTAGCGGGAGACGCGGAGAGGCGGGGCACCAGCGAGTTTTTCACCAGCTTGTGCACCCGGTCCGTCAACCAGGGCAGTACACAGCCCTACACGACACGAACACACACACACACACACGCCACACACACACACACACACACACACACACACACACACACACAC
>CDFC01058454.1:6142-22524 GCA_000826385.1 Acanthamoeba rhysodes | reverse complement strand
CACACACACACACACACACACACACACACACACACGACACACACACACGACACACACACACACACGGCCGCCTTTACTGATTGTACGTGCGTATCGCACTTGTGAAGACCACGTTCATGGAGAAGGCGAAGGTGACGAAGCGGGTGCTGCCCGCCCTCCTCACGCTGGGCAACGACATCGAGGTACACTCACATCACACACGGTGCTCTTCGCGAAATCTCTGACGCCTATAACACGCGCACGACACACACCACACACACACACACACACACACACACACACACACACACACACACACACACACACACACACACACACACACACACACACACACACAACAGGCATCGGTGCGCGCTGCCGCGATAGTGCCCGTCGGCAACGTGGCGATCACCTTTCCCGACAACCTCGTACCCTCGCTTCTTTTCTTGCATTTTCTTTTCTTCTTCCTCATTTCTCTGGCGTCGCAGTTGCTCGAGCGGATCAACGTCCAGTTCGAAACCTGGGAGCAGGACGAGGGCAGCGGCGTGCAGCAGGTACCCCCCACCCCTCAATTCTTTGCATACTCGTAAGTATGTGTGTAGCAGCTGCGCTCGTGCTAAACCACCCACCCACTTGTCTCATGGCCACAGGAACTCATCAGCGCCTTCGCCTCGATCATTCCCCAAGTCACAGATGCCTTCCGCGATGCCTGTATGCTCCCCCTCAACCTTGCTGCCTGCGGGGGTGATTTTCCTGATCGTCATTACCGACATCATCGGCCAAATGTGCGTCATTTGTTTACAAAGTCCTGCTGCCGAAGCTGGTGCGGATGGCCGAGAAGAACAACACTTGTACAGACGCAGCACAGCGTCAGGTAACCCCTTGCACGATACAACGACACGCACGTGAAACGCAGACGACACGACCAACCACTGACTTCACTTCGGCAGAGCATTGCCAAGGCACTGCTTGACGCGTTCCAGGCCTTCCACGGGAGTGATATCCTTTCACACACGACACACGACACACGACACACGACACACGACACACGACACACGACACACGACACACGACACACGACACACGACACACGCCTTAGCCTTTTCATTGCTCGCCTCTCTTCCTCCCTTTCTCTCGCTCCTTGACTCGTTCGTACTTCTCTCGCAAGAGGTGGTTCGTGACGGACTGCTGCCCGGCCTCGCCTCCCTCCAGAACGACTTTGAGGTAACGCTTGCCGATGGCTCTGCTGCGCGGGATTCCACCACTGACCCACACAGCCGCACGACCGTGACACTCGACGCCACAGGTGATGGACTCGTCGTTCAAGAAGACGGTCACGTCGATGATCCATGACATGGAGGTACCCGGCCTTGGCGCCTCCGCGCTCATGAGCTTCTTTGCTCGCGTGGCCTGATGATCACCACCGGCGGCGGGCGACATGTTGGTATTCAGGTGACGGCCGGGACACCGATGAGACCCAACAAGAAGAAGAAGAGCATCGAGGAGACACAGCCGGAGAGGAGGGATACCTCATCCATGTTCTCGTCCACACCTCGCGGCGCGACGAGCGACGAGGGAGAGGGGAACCTGGCTTCCTCGTCGTCGTCATCAGCATCATCGTCATCATCGGCGGTCATGCCGTCATCGTCGCCGGCCGGGCAGGACGAGCCAACAGTCAACAAGCTCTTCAGCCGGTGGAAGCAGTCGACGACATTCAGCAACATCGGCAGCAGCTTGAAGGCCTGGAAGACGACCAAGGACAACGGCAACGGATCCTCCTCCTCCTCCTCCTCCTCCTCCTGAGCAACAATCGGCGGAAGTTGCACCCTCCGCTCGTCCGTCCGTCCGTCTTCTTTTGCTCTCTTCTGTAAAAGAGAAACCCCAGAGCAAGTCGGACGCCAAAGCGTGGGTTGTAAACCTGACCGAGCGCACACCACGTGCGGGCCATCACCGATGCACGGTTCTCCTCAGGATGCCTAAAGTCGCGCCACCGGTGAGCTTGTTGCGAGGGCCGGATGCGGCCTGCACTGATGGCGCGAGTAAGGACAAGCGTATACGCTATCCGGTGTGATGGGCATCGGTCACCTCTTGATGGCATGTTGCGAGGCGCCGCACACCCAGCGATCTCGGTGGTAGGCTGACCACGAGACCATACCTGGAGCTGTCACGCGGCAACGCTGCTGGTCAGCAGCAGTTTCCCAGCAACGATTTAAAACGATTTCCTCGCGATTGGTGGTTGAATAATTGAGTGGTGCTCAGCACCGCCCCAGCTCACGGGGAACTTGCCATGGTCACCAGCCGACCAGGTCTCGATGCCGCTCTGCCCTTAGCCCCGCGGGCCGACTCCCATCAAGTCACGTCCACATCTCAAGCACCACATAAAAGCCGACGCGTCCGTTGGTACCTCATCTTCTTTCTTCGTTCCCAGCGCGCAGCCGAAGACAACACCTCAACCGACCGACCGACCTACCACCACAACCCACCCATCCACCAGTACCTCTTTACGGGCCACTTAGTCGTCCTCCATAAGAAGAAGCAGAAGCAGAAGAAGCTAGAATCACCGCAAGCAACACAACTGAAGCAGAAGCACAAGAGCGAGCAATAGATGGAAGACTTGAAGAAGGTGGAGGAGACGTCCTCGGTGGTGCGAAGGCGACGGACCTTCACGGGTCTGTTCAGGACACGCAAGGAGACCACCAAGTCTACCACCACCATCGGCGACACGACGGTCACGTCTCGACACCGCGAGAGGAGCGCGTCGAGCGCCGACGCCGAGGCGACGACGACGACGACGACCTTCACGCACGTCGTGCGCCGCGAGCGAAGCAACACAATCGACTCGTGCTCGCCTCGGACCAGCTCGCACGCGGCGGCGGCCGCCACGGTCAAGGAGAGACGCGTGACGAAGCGGGCCACGGTGTCGTTCGAGATGTGCAGCCTTGCCGAGGAGCTGGGCCAGCTCGCGGCCGAAGAGGTGGCCGAGGCCGCGCCCAAGGGACAGCCGCTCGGGGCCACCCACAAGCCACCGGGGGATCAGGCCACCCTCAAGCGCAGCACGTCGTGGACCAACCTTAAGAAGTTCGGATCCGCGGAGTCGCTGGTCGCCATGGCGAGAGTAAGTGGTCCTGCTAGGTAACCAATCGCTCTCTCTCCTGGTTGGTCAGTTATATCAGAATTATCAGAATTCTATTAAGAGCTGTGAGCTGATTGGTTTACCCGCATCTCCTCGGACAGCAGTAGCTCGGACGCGGTGCCTCTGCGTCGGGGGAGCATGTTCAGCCGTACCGACAGCCCGCTGGCCAAGCCGACCAGGGAGGACGTGGTGGACGTGGGCCAGGACCTGCCCCAGGAGCTGCGACAGAGGAACCGCGTCATCAACGAGATCATCAACACCGAGCGGGACTACGTACACGACCTCGGCATGATGGTGTCGGTCTTCGAGACGCCCATGCTGGAGGAGAACGTCGTCACGAAGGAGGAGATCGGCATGCTCTTCTCCAACGTGAAGCAGTTGATCGAGGTGAACAGGATGCTGCTGGCCGACATGGTGAAGCGAGTGAAGGACACCAACGGCAACGAACTGGGCGACAGCTTCCTCCTTCTCGTACGTTGCTTGCCTTCTCGAGAGAAGAAACGTCATTGCTGACCGCGGCCAAACAACAAACCAAACATAACAGGGAGACTACCTGAAGATGTACGCCTCGTACTGCGCCAACCACACGGTCGCGGCCGAGCTGGCGATCAAGCTGGAGAAGGCCCACAGCGCTCGCCTCCGCTCATTCTTCACTCGCGCCTACGCCCAGACGAACCGGCTGTCGTTGAGGGACTACCTGATCAAGCCGGTGCAGCGCATCTGCAAGTATCCTCTTCTCCTTAGGGTGCGCTCCATATCATTCTCTCGGTGCTGATGAGGCTGATGACGGTCATGACGCTTACCTTGTCGTTCACGCCGAGCAGGAGTTGATCAAGTCCACCGAGGCCAGCCATCCGGACTACGTCAAGCTCACCAACGCGCTGGCGAAGATCCAGAGCGTGGTCGCGGCGGTCAACGAGAGGAAGGATCAGGAGGACTGCGTGGAGGCGATGGCCCAGGTCATCCGCAAGCTCAGGAACACAGAGAAGTTCGGCGTGCAGTTGATGGTGCCCGGCCGACAGTACATCCAGGAGGGCACTCTGCTCGAAGCCTCCAAGGTAAGCAAGTGAGCCCTGACACCGGCGCGATGAGATTGAGGAGGCTGACGTACTCGTTTGCCTATTGCCGCAGGAGCGTAACGAGTTCTTCCCGAGGCACTACTTCCTCTTCTCCGACCTGCTTGTTCTGGTCGAGGGGCCTGTCAGCAGCGGGAAGAAGGGATCGCAGTCAAAGCACTTCGAGGTGTTGGAAATGCTGCTACTCTCCGAGGCGCACGTGAATCTGAGGATGAACGGCATCGACGACGGCAGTAACTCGATCGAGATCGAGAGCTCGAAGGCTACCTACGTGCTCCCGTTCGTGTCCGTCGAGCAGAAGAGGAAGTGGACGCAGAGCCACATCCTCTCCATGGAGCGCTCCACGATTGCCCCTTCCAGCCCGCTCCAGCGAAAGCATTCGAGCTGAATTCCACTGCAAGGGGATGAGATGTATGAGTAAACACTAGCAGAGATAGAAGAGAGAGAGAGAGAGAGAATGGTGCGGTGACGTAACAATTTTCGTTGGCGATGCTTGCAACACCCTTGAACATAAACGCGAATCCATTAACCCTATCCCCTTTGCTCCAAGCTGAAGCGTGCGGGCAACTGGAAGTGGTGTGTAAGCAACCGCAGCGTTCGATATGTAAGACATACATTCCCTACAGGTCAAGTCCCAGGATCGTCATCGCTTCTTCGGCGCTCATCTCCGCTTGCATTGAAGTGGCAACGTTGTACTGGATGCTCTCCACAACGGTGGGCACAAGTGCCGGGTCCAGGAAGGAGAGCAGGAACTTGGCCTTGCGCTTGAAGCCAAGGAACTCGGCCTAGACGCATGAGCACCACGGCTTAGACTTTGCATGCGGTGGCCGAAAGCGCGAGGAGTGGGTACTGTGGGCGGCATCTCTACGTCGGCGTAGGCAAAGAGCTGGTCATCTGGGTTGAGGCAGTATATTGTAGGAGGAATCACCTGCCCTTCAAGGGCTTCGATGACCAGAAGAACGACCGTATTCGCGACTTCCGGTTGATGAGCCTCCTTCCTATCGGCGTACTGACGCACCGGGTGAGGCTGAATTCGTCGATCAGCAAGCGATTCAGGGAGGAGAGATACCTTCTCAAAGAAGACGTAGATGATCTCCATCATTTGCTGATGTTCCTCGAGCGACATGGAGTCTGCAGACAGAGAATACGGAGTGGTGTACTTGTCCGCCAAAGCTAAGAGCTGTACAGAAGAGGTTTAGCTAGCCGCAAGCGGCACACATAGCTGGAGAGTGTGCATACCAGTTTCTCTGGTTCGACGTTGCGCGAGTGGTGCAGCATACGAGCGATGGCAATGGTGGCGATGAGCTGCATCTCTTTAGATGGAGCTGCACATGCATACATTGAGTTGAGCCACTTCAACAAGCAAGCACAAACGCTTACCGGAGAGCAACTCGTGAACAAGCACTGTGAAGGACATCAGAGAAGGCTCGCTCTCTTGATCGTACGAGAACGTGAGCTCGACGTCGTTGAGCGGTGGGTAAAAGAAACAGAGGTCACAGATGATCTTAAGCGCTACGACGCGTAGAGGCTCTAGATCTGCACGAGAGCCGCGTTAGTTTGGGCGTTTGCGAGAAACAGAGGCAAGCCACCCACTTACCCTTTGATAGCGCGCGTTCAAAGAGCGGGAGGCATCGGGTAGCCAACTGCTCCGAAGAGAGGCACAGGCGGCCGATCAGCTGGTGGTTTCGAGTTTGTTAGGCTGTGATTCTTTGAATGGAACGAAGCAGCCACTTGAGACAGTGAGAGGCATACCTCTATGGCCTTCCCTCGTATGTCCGTGTGCGGTGATTGTAGACCGTGGACGAGGAGGGTCGTGAGAACGGTATTGTCCGCCGGGTTGGCCTTTACTCGAGGGAAATTGGGACCCAGCAGCGCCAACAGCTTGGCTTCGTCGTTCAGGTGCGAGATCACGAACCCATAGAACACCAAGGCTCGCCTAAGGTGTTGATCGTCAGGCAATGTAGGCCGCCAAACAGGAAAAGACGTACCTAATGAAGTTGGGGCTGGCCTTGGTGACGGCTTGAGCGGTGAATCCAGCATGCTGCTGCGCGCACTGTAGAAAGCCGTCCAGCTCGCTCGAGAACTGGAGCTTCAAGGCGCGTAGAGCTTGTTCAATCGTTTCAAGCGAACTGCAACACCACCGCGCAGGACGGTGAGGAGTGCAGCGTCGAATCACTACAGGAATGAGACGGACCTTGGGGAGTTGAAGATGACCTTCAGAAGCACCGTAATCGCAGCTGAGAACGGCTCGCCTTCGCCTTCTCGTGCTGCCGGGTAGCGTACGGGGTAGCGTACGAGGGTGAGGATTTGTAGCAGGACGTCAAGCACATGGTGATCCTTGCTGGCGAACCGCTCCCAAACTTCAGCAACCTCTGCATCGGTTGGCGCAAACGGCAGCAACTCTACAAGGAGAGCAAAAGATCAGGGATGAGAAGGCAAAACGCAGCAACACGCTTAGTTCCGCCCGTACCTCCTGGGCCATTTCCCAACACCTCGCGGTTCTTGAGCGAGATGAGCATCGTAACGATGCGCTTATGGAAGGCTTTCAACATGACCGATCACCAACGGAACCAGACTACGCGATGCCTCTGGTGATTTCGGCCCTTCCATCTTGTGTTTGCCTGCGTCTCTCTTTTCTCGTTTTTTTCTTCTCAAGTTTTCTCTTTCTTCTTTATTAATTAATTATTGGTTGCCGCACTGCGTGAAGACGACGCACTGTCTTGTGCAGATAGGCAAACAAGAGCAAGGTGAGCAAGATGGCGGACAAGAGAGCGCTGTTTGAGGCAAAGATCAACGAGGCGGGCAAGGGGCCTGGGTTCGAGCGCGTGGACCATGGACCCAACTTCAAGCCCGGCTGGAAGGCCAACGGCAACTCTGGCGGTGGCCACACCGGTACTACCCCCCCTCCCACTCTTTGCATCAATCAATAGTGGCACTGACCAAAGCTGCGCACAGCGCATGATGGCAAGTTCAAGAAGCAGACAAAGCGCGTCGAGACCAAGTTTGAGTACCTATTGCCCAGCCCCTTTCTTGACCTTCTGCGGTTGCCCGGGTGTGGCCTCACCCAACACGTTGTTGTCTTGACCCCACAGGCAGCCGCCGCCTCCCAAGAAGAGCCTGACTGACTTGCCCTGATACCTCCCTCCCGCCTGGTGGTGGGCCAGGTTCTCCTTTTGGTGGATGAGTTGTAGCAGGAAGATGTGTGTTTTGCTTTGATAAAGGTTCACCTCTTTTGGTACCCCCTTTCTTTTGTGGGCCGCTGGCATGAGGCTCGAGCAGTTTGGTCAAGATGTGCACAGTTGTCAAGCTCCTGGGCAACCATCAGCCAGGTGCTCTCTGCCAAGGTACTCTTCTTTCATCACTTCCTGAGCATCTTGCCCATCACCACCAGGCCTCTTGCCAATTGGCAATTACCATGCAACTTAGAAGAGAAATAGAGAAAGTGTGGAACTAAAGAGTGAAAGAGGGCAACAGGTTTTAAAACCAACCACAACATCCAGTCAGCCTCTTCCATGTGCACAGGGCAACAATGAGAAGATGTGTGATGCTGTGTACTGGGCTGGGCTTGCCAGCACAGTGCAGGTTGGCCAAGAGCAATGTGTAAACACCCTCACAATGCCTGGCTTTGCTCATGTGTTCTGTGCTGTGGGGTTTAAATCTGAGGGCTGCCATTGGTGGGAGGGACAGCTGCTAAGAGACATGCAGCAACTGTGTAGCATACTAGTCATGCCCTCCACACAAAAGCCAACAAGACAGAGTGTCTTGATTCATTTTACCCACTGCCTCACATGCACACAAACACTCCATCCCAAGCCCCACCTCATGCACCACTACCCCTAATGCTCCCCCATTCATCTTCTGCGCTGCTGGCCCACAGTGGGAGCCCAGCCCAGGAGGCTGTTGCTCACCTGGTGAGCTGAGCAAGGCACTGCAGGCACTGATGAGCCTCCAGAGTGGTGTTGACAGCAGCAAGGGGGAGGATTGAAGAAGGAGAAGGAGAAGAGGTCAGGAAGGAAGGTGCAAGGGGGAACAGGTGCAACCCAGACACAACTTCCTGTCCCTGCTTCTGTGCAGGGCAGCACCCACAAGGTGGATTTGTGCAAAAAGCAAACAAAGGCATCTTCTTCTTCTTCTTTGTCTTTACATGGTGTTCCTCTAGGAGCACCTTCCTTGATGCACTGGCTTCTCTTGATTTGGCTTGCCTCTTGGGATCTGGTAGGGATGTGAACCGTTGCTAAAGAACCAAATTGGTTGGTTTTGTCTCTGTTTCCAGGCAACTTGCTACTCAGTAAGGGAGCGATTGCTTGGCAGAGGTGGCAAAACACACCCACACCAAGTCAAATGAGAAGCACCTGATGGCCACCGAGACCACTAACAGCAAGACACAGTCCTCGGGGGCGGTCCATGCCAAGAGGCCCCGACGCTTCAGCTGGAACTTCTCCAGGCCATCGCCTTCGTTCGACCTCGACCCGTCGGCCTACCAGGACTCGCCCATCTTCATCACCCCACGTACGGCAGCACCTGCAGGTGAGCCGAAGGACCACGACTCGCCCAGTGCCTACGCGCAACCCACCGCGACCCACGAGTCGCCCAGGAGAGCGGCCCTGCGCCGGCGAGCCACTGTGACCATTGGGGCCGCAGAGCTGCAGGGCCGACTGAGCGACATGCATGCTAGCCTCGAGCCCATCGCGGAGGAGGAGGCGAGACAGGAAGCTACGAACGCGGAGGCCGACGACTTGGACCAGAGCCCCAGCCCGCCCCTGCCTCAGCAGAAGAAGGAGAAGAAGCTGACCAGAATGTTCCCTCTCCTGCGAAGGCATAACACAAAAGGCTGAAACCTATCAACACACATACCTTGAGTTCGCACGCAGGTGTCATGGTACGTCCCTTTGGCGCTCAGATAAATCCGGGGAGCAGTCGACCGTTGGCGAATCAGCCACTGGGACAACAGGGCAAAAAAAAAGATTAAAATTAGTTTTAAATCAACACCATCAACAGCATCATGGCTCACAACCAAGGTACCAGGGCTCTTTGCTCGTCTTTTTTTAAAAAAAACAATAATTCTCGTTACTTCGCCCTTGTCCCCATCATTTCACTTCATCATTTCTTCCCCCCCCTCGCAAATCCCTTTGACTGATGGCGGTGGTGCAGGAACGGCGGTGCCTGGGACGCACTACACGGCGGAGGAGCTGACGGGGACCACCCAGGCGGTGCGTTCGTACGCGGCGTCGGCGCCCCAGGCCGAGAAGGAGAAGAAGTACGGCCAGCAGCAGTGGGGCCTGTTCGAGACCAACTACCAGCGCAACAAGGGCATCACCACCGACGACTCCCTCAAGGAGATCGAGGTCTGCTTCCTCTCTCTCTCTCTCTCCCTCTTCCTCCCGTCAGCACACCACCGCTACGCCAGTGCTGACACTACTCTTCCCACTCGCAGGACTTCTCGAAGCACGGAGTCATGCCTGGCGGTGGCGTACTTGGCGGCGGTGGCGGCCATGGAGCCAGCGGCGGCGGTGGAGGTGGCTTCGGTAGCGCTGGCGGCGGCGGCAACGGCGGTGGCGGCTTTGGCGCCGGCGGTGCTGGTGCTGGTGGCGGTGGCTTCGGTAGCGCTGGCGGTGCTGGTGCCCAGGGCTCGCTTCCCTTCGGTCCCGGTGGCGACGCTGGCGCGGCCTTCTTCTCGCAGCATCAGCAGAAGGAGGCGGCCAAGTACAAGCCCGGCTTTAGGGGATGATCGCCGTCATCGAGCGATGGCGGGTCGCCGCACGCGCGTGTGTGCCTTGGTTGTTGGCGTGTGGACACAACACACACACACACACAACGCACACCAAGGCCGAGTGTGGAATGTGAAATAAATAAGACCTAGTTTGTAAAAAGGGGACAGAGAGAGAAGATGAAGTGGAGGAGACGAGACGGGTGTGCGGAGAGTCGCGCCACGACCAGACGCGTGGAGCTCAGTTGTTTTGAGAGAACTTGTACCTGGTGATGGTGGGTAGAAGAAGAAGAATGAGGAGATGAGCCTAACACTGCATGCACCCTACTGGACAGGCCGTGCGGTGGGTGGTGGTGAAGGTGGAGATCGCGGACGTACGCGCATTTGACACACTCGTAGAAGACGGTGGAACCTTCGTCGACGGACCGGAGCTGCATGGTGTAGAAGTACATCTTTCCATGTCCACACTTGGGGCACTTTTCATCGATCTGAGAGGTGGAGAGAGCGGCACGGGGCAAGGAGGTGAGAAGGAGAAGGCGGTGTAGGAGGCGAACAAAGAGATGAGCGCTGTACGATGGCTCGATCGTTGGACTTGTCCTCCTCCTTCTTGCCCTTTTGTCGGATGGACGACTTTGGCTTGGCCTTGGTGACGATGACGTGCTCCTCCAGCTCGTCCGCGTTCACGTTGAATCCACACATCCTTTCGAAGGTGCATGATCATTCTCATTAGGCCACAATCGCACGGAAATGCCCCCCCCCCAATGGTTCAGATTCTACGCGATTGGGCGAGAGCGTACTTGCAGTTGATTTGAGAATCAGCGGTAAGCGGCAAGAGGCAGCCGCAGTTGTCGCAGAAATTGGTCTTGGGCTTGGCCAACGAATTGAAGCTCTTCTCCCATTCCGTCAGTGCTCGCTTGTTCTTCTTGGGGTTGGAGGCTGTCCTCACCGCTTCTATCATGACCTCCATATCGTCATCGCCATTCTTTTTCGTTTTCTTTTTTATCTGCTTATCTGTGTCGCCCTTGCTTTTGATCGGACTCTCCGCGGCCGAAGATGACTTCGTTCGCTTTTTCGATGCCTCCATCCCTTCCAATTGATTGAATGATGAAAATCGCGATGTTGCCGGAGCGCAAATGCACAGATTTCGCTAAGCTGAAAAACAAAGAAAAGAAAAAGAATAAATTCAAATTGTAGACACGTCGTAATCTGTCGGCAGACGCGAAACTTGGTGGGCGAGGGACGGAAGATCCAACGAAGGTGCCACAGCCACGGCAGGTGGCTCGGGCCAAGCTCATCTTGACTAAGAACCACATCTGCGTCGCAACGTTGATTGCCTTCACATCGTGGGAAGAGAGAGCAACAAGAAAAGGAGAAGGGGTGTACATACTACGTACGCGCCAAAGGAGAGGAGCACTAGATAGAAGAAAGAAAAGCGACATATCCATTTGGATGCAAGATTGATTCGTGGAGGGACACCATCGGCGGCTACTTGTAATTATTGTAAATTTGTCCACAACCACAAGCAACCACTCGATCGCGGAGAAGAAGGCTCGACAACGAAGAAAAGATAAGATGGGCTCTACAAACTCGAAGAGGCCCGCGGCATCGGAGGAGGTGAAGTACCTGTCACCCACAGGACTCTACCCTTCGTGCAATTGGGATCTCAAAACCATTCGCAAGCTCATCATCGAGAAGAAGCTGGCCCCCTTCTACCCAGGCCGAGAGGAAAAGGATTCACCCGAGCTGGACGAATGTCCCATCTGCTTCATGGTGCGCCTCACCCTGCAAGGCCTTCCCTTCCACACGGTCTGGATGATTCATCTATCAATCTCTCTCTACAGTTTTATGCAGGCGGCCTCAATCGAACCAAATGCTGCCACAAGGGCGTGTGCACAGGTGTGTCCCACCCTGCTGCAATCTCTCCGTCCTGTCGGCTAACTCTGTGCTTCCATTCAGAATGCTTCCTGCAAATCAAGAAGCCAGGAGCACCGCTTGCGGACTCCATGTACGTCTCCTGTGGCCCACCCTTGGGCCCCAAAAGAGCTCTCTCGTCTCATCGTTGTGTCTCCCAGTTGCCCCTTCTGCAATCGTGCGCGCTTCACGGTCATATTCCTGGGACCCAAGTCGCGAGAGGAGCGGATGAAAGAAGAAATGGTACTAGCTGTTCACGTGTGCACTGTGCGCCGACACCATGACTCATCCGTCTTTAACAATTTATTGTGAAACGATGATCACACACACACACACACACACGCACGCACACGCACGCACGCACAGGAAGAGCAAAAGGTTTTGGAGTTGCAAGAAAAGATAAGGCAGGAGGAGATCGAACGCGACCTAGAAAGGGACAAGCAGAAGCAACAGGAGCGGGATCAAGGTACCATAGCACGCCTCCTGAGCGCGTTGCTTTGTTGTCTTGTCTCTTTGTTGTGCCGCCGCTGACCAAGGCGCGAAAATGGTGTGTTGATCCTCTCATGGCGCAAACTATAGATGTAAACAAGCGAGACACACAAGAGCGAGTCCGAACGCAGAAGAAGGCCACGCACACCGACGGCTTCGAGTTTGGTGCACGCTCGAAGGGCGCATCGGGAAGTGGTGGTCCCAAGCAAGCCAGCGGACGGTCCAGCGATGCGTCGAGGGGCTCCGGTGGCCCTCAGTTCCTGCCCATATCGCCGCCGGGCACCTCGCCGGAGCAGGTGCACATCGCGCGTCTCCCATCGTCAATCTTCTTTGTCTCAAGATCTTAATCTTGTGCGCCAGGACTTGGAGGACCTGATGCTCATGGAGGCCATCCGACTTTCGCTCATCGATAGCTCACGTACGCTCGCACTCTTCTTCCGCAGCGCCCACGACACCCCTTACTTATGTTCAACACACACGTGCGCACAGCAACTGCCGCATCGACGGACGCGCGCCCGGTGCAAGAGAGATCGTCGTCGCCTTCGCCCGAAGACAGCGACGACGATCGGGCGGACGACTACCGGTGGGCCGGCACCGATGGCTCGTCGGCCGACATAGATCTCATGGCCGACCGCCGCCAGAACCGGCCACTCCGAAGCGGCTCATCGTCTTCTTCGTCGGCCGCAGCAGCCGCCGCCGCGAACAACCACAAGCAGAAGGAGAAGGGCGAGGAGAGCGACAAGGAGGACGACGACGACGAGGGGCCTCTTCATCCGCTCCACCCCAAGTACAACCCCTTCGTCCAGCTGGACGACGTCGACGACGTCGAGGAGGGCCTGCTCGTCCGAAAGAGAGGCGAATCGGCTGGCCGCAGCTCCTCATCCTCTTCTTGACCAACGTCGTCCTCGTCCTTCGCCTTCCCCTTCGCCGACGCACCGCAACAAACAAACAAACTAATAAATAACTCGCGAGTTGTACGTTGCCATGACGTAGCAGGCCTGCATTGCAACGTTTATTATCTGTTACATGATCAGTTGCCCTAACAACGTAGGGATATCACGGGCTATGCTGTATTGCGCGCATGGAAGTAATCGAAAGATTAACTAAAGATGGAGGAGAGCTTCGTGCCGATAGAAGACACGGCGGGCGACCTGGCGGCGGTGGCGGATCTCTCGTCGGCAGCCCCGGGGCGGCCGTCGACCGCAACCGCACGCGAGCGGGCGAAGATGGGCCAGTCGTCGTGGTGGCGCACCTCCCTCGCGACCTTGCGGCGCCCACGGGCCGGCGAAGAGAAAGAAGACGGCGGGGAAGGAGAGGCGGAGAAGAAAAAGACGAGGGCGGGGCGGGAGAAGAAGCGCTTCGCGACGGTGCAGCCGTTGGCGGCGACGCCGAGGGGCACGGAGACGAGACGGAGGAAGAAGAGGCCAGCGACAGCGGCATCCAGCCCGGACCTCACTAGCCCCGCGTCCAGCACGGCGATAACGACGACGAAAGAGAAGAAAGAGAAGAAGCCAAGCCAAAAGAACGAAAGCGAAAGCGAAAGAGAGAAGAGCGAAGCGGCGGTTGGAAAAGCGCCCAAGTCCGAAGGCTCTGGGGTAAGGCCAGCGCCGGCTGCTGGCGACGGTGCGACGACGACGACAAAGACGAAGAAGAAGAAGGAGGAGAGGCTGCAGAAGAGCCGTTCGCTATCGGCCATCGGCCAGGTGGCTGAGGAGCTGGAGCAAAGGTGGTCGACCAAGGAGCTCGACGCGGTGGAAGAGGAGCTCAAGGGTCCGCTGCCGGTGCGGGCCGACATGCCCGATCGGCAGCGGAAGCGGCACCAGGTCATCAACGAGATCGTCAACACCGAGCGAGCCTACGTGCGCGACTTGCAGGTCTTGCTGGCCGTCTTCGTGTACTCACTCCCCTCATTCCTTCAAGAGCACACAACACGCGCACTTTCATGACCGCACACGCACACGCACCACACATGATGCACTGCACAGTGCGCCGATGCAGAGTAAGGGGATTGTGACGGCGGAGGAAGCGAAGATGATGTTCTCGAACGTGAAGACACTGCTGGCGATCAATCAGACGCTGCTGTCCGATCTCATCGCGCGCGTTGAGACCACCCACGGCAACAACCTCGGTGAAAGCTTCCTCCTCTTCGTAAGTGCGCCCGCAGTTTCCCCCACTCTGGGTGTCGTGTCGTGTCGTGTCGTGTCGTGTCGTGTCGTGTGTGGTGCTAATCAGGACAGCACGCAGGGAGACTACTTGCGGATGTACGCGACCTACTGCGCCAACCAGGACACCTCCCTCCGCACCTACGTCCAGTGCAAGAAGGCCAGCCGCGAGTTCCGCGAGTTCCTTCTGCTGGCGCAGTGCCACCCGGACGCCGGCATGCTGTCCCTCGACAGCTTCCTCATCAAGCCCGTGCAGCGCCTCTGCAAATACCCCCTTCTCCTCCGAGTACGACCGCACACGTACCACCGCACACGCACACGTACCACCGCACACGCACACACACGTGTGGTTGTCACAAGCCACCCTGACTTGCGTGTGTCGTGGTGTGTGGGCGGCGGTAGGAGTTGATTGGGGTGACGGACGCGGAACACAAGGACTTCGCGCGGCTCAACGGTGCGCTGGACAAGATCCGGCAGGTGGTGGCCTGCGTGAACGACAGCAAGAGGGCGGAGGAGGAGATGGAGGCCATGGCCAAGGTCATCGAGCGGCTGCAGGGCACTGAGGTCAGTACCCCTCCCCCTTCTAAATGCGATGTTGGCGAGTGGCCGCTCGTACTTCATTCGCTCACCACTCCGCCGCGCGCGTGTCCATGAGCGCAGAAGCTGGGCGTCCAGTTGATGGTACCCGGCCGCAAGTTCCACCAAGAGGGCATGCTTCACCGCGCGCACAAGGTACCACCACTGCATTCGATCGTTGACACACGCACTCGCCACCGCACACGCACCACCGCACACGCCGTCGTGTAACTGAAGGTGCTGGTTGGCCGGTTTCAAACTAGAATGGGAAGGAGACGCAACCGTCGTACTACTTCCTGTTCTCCGACCTGCTGGTCCTGTGCGACCCGACGCGCAAGCGCGGCGCGGCGGCCAAGGAGAAGACCGCCAAGCTCGACGTGAAGGCCGTTGTTTCGCTGATCGCAGCCGAGACCAAGATCGATCTTCACCTCGACGAGGGCGAGAGCCAGGGCCTCGTCACGATCGAGGTGATCGTGAGCAGCGAACAGCACGCGCGACACTCCGTTGTGCCCTTTGCCTCGACTGCGCTCAAGCAGAGGTGGGTCGATGCCTACCAGGCGGCGCTGGAGCGTCGGGCCTCGATGTCCCCGCGTCTCCTCTCCTAGCCTCCCTCGCTTTCGCTTTCGTTCTTTCGGACATAAAACAGTTTACTATGTACAAAACGTGGGGCACCATCAGCAGTCGGCGAGAGCAGACGCAGAGTCGAGGGCGGTCCGGTAGGCGAGGACCCAGTGCGACCTGTGGTCGGCCGAGGCAAAGGACACGACATACTCGTCGCCGCCGCTCGTGATCTCCACCGTGGGCGAGGCGGCCTTGGCGTCACAGTACTCCGCGCTGGTCGGCTCGTTCAGGTCCACCTGGGCTTCGAGGAGCGACAGCATCGCCTGCACCTCCACCTTCGTGGTGGCAGCACTCTTCCTCCTGGACGAGGTCGCTGCAGTGATCGAATGGTTGATCAGTTGAGTGGCAAGGAGCTGTTTGTTGTTTAGCTTGCTCCAACACCAGCACACGGCCGAACCTTTCGAACTCGCGGGCGCGGTGGTGAGGACGAGAAGGTCGGAGAAGAGAAAGTAATGCAGGGCCGACAAGCTCTTCGTGTCCTGCAAGACCGAAGAAGGCGTCGGCTCAGGCAATGCCCAACAAGTGCGAGTGCGAGGCGTGGCGCGTACCTGGGTCATCTTCTGGAGAATGCCCTCTTGGAAGTACTTGCGGCCAGGCACCACCAATGGCACATCGAACCGCTGCTCCACACGACACTCGTCAGCTGGAGCCGAACAGTGCACGTGCGACGTTGTGTGTGTGTGTGTGTGTGTGTGTGTGTGTGTGTGTGTGTGTGTGTGTGTGTGTGT
>CDFC01058400.1:4427-16178 GCA_000826385.1 Acanthamoeba rhysodes | reverse complement strand
CGGCGCATCTCCTGCGCGACGGTCGAGCTGAGCTGCTTCTCGGGCGAGCGCGGCGAACGTTGGTGCATCGAACCGAAGGAGGAGGAGGAAGAGGAAGAGGAGGGCAGAAGAGATGAAGGCGAAGATGAGGAAGGCGAGTAGGAAGAGGAGGAAGAGGACGGCGAGGAGGTGAGACGCAGCTGTTTGAAGGGCGAGGAGGAGAGGAGTTGTGCGGAGGAAGATGTGGAGGAGGGCGAGGAGGAGTGGGTGCTCCGGAGCATGCGCGTGAGCTCGCCCAGGTTGGGCGGCGCGAGCGAGCCCGAGGTCGTGCTTCGTGGGCTTGACGACGTCGCGGCGAACCGATCGGTCACGCGGAAACGGGCGGCGCTGGGACGTTCGGGTGTTGTCGGCTTCGGGTCGGTGGAGTCGACTGTGGCCGCCCCCGTCGTCGGACTGCCGGTGCTATCGCTGGCGCGTTGCTTGAGCGTAAGGTTGCGCTGCGGCGTGGCGAACTTGATGGGCGGCTTGTTGACAGGCGGCGTTGCGGGCTGCGGCGAAGATCCCGACGGCGATGGGCTGTCGTGCTTCGGTGGCGTGGTTGCAACAGCGGTAGCGGCCGTGGCAAGGACCCTCTTCTGCTGCGTGTCCTGAACGCGTGGTGGCGAAGAGATGGGTCGAGTTGCAGCGATGGGCGTGGTTGATGGAGGAGACGCATTCCGCCGCTTGTACACCTTGGGTTTCGAGGGAGAGGACGGCGTCGTTGGCCGAGTCGATGAGGGAGCAGCGGGAGGAGCAGCCGGGCCGGCGGGTATCTCTATCCTCCTTCTCTTGGGTTCCTTCTTTTCCTTGCCCTTATGCAGATTGTCGTCCTCAGCGGCATCTTCCTCTATCTTGCGCTTTGTCGAGTTGCGCGCGACGTCCATCGCATCTTCTTCGAGATCGTTTGGCAGCACCGGCTCCAGGGACGTAGTGAATCTAAAAGAAGAGTACCGAGAAGACGAAGTGCCAGAATGGGCGGAAGTAGTGGAGCTGGATGGCAACTGGGATTCGTCGATTTCTTCGATGTTGGCTCTGTCTTGCCTCCTCTTTTCCTCTATTTTCTCGGTGAGAGCGCTGAGGCGTTGGCGCTTGGCAACCTCGAGCACACGAATAGGATCGTTCGAGCTCCACATCGATGAGCTGGCCTCCGTGAAGGCGAACGGATCTTCCTTGATAACGAATGTCGTCGATCGCGGTGTGGCGCCGGCAGCATGATGCGTCCACGATTTGGCCGGAAGCAGCGAGCTTCGCGGCACAGGCGTACAGCTGAACATGGATGTAGAATGTTGGATGTTGAATGATTTCTCTTCTGTTGCGTTTGCCGGCGTAACGGTTTGCTCCCCTTGAAATATTTCCAGTAAATATTTTGTGTTTCGATTTAAATTCAATTTATTACAAATATTATGGCCACAATGTTCGAAAGGGTGCGAGACACGTTCACCCACTCCTGGAGAAGGCAGGAACGGGAGAAGGTCGTCGGTAGATTGTTTCGCCAAGCCGGACGACATCGAGCATGTGCTGCGTCTCCGCATTGGGATCTTCTTCAATGCCTGCCCATTAAAGAAGAAGCACGTGTGGAGTGTGAGTAGTAGTGCCCAGGCGATGGCATCAGATCTGCGGCCGCGGAGAAGGAATGAGGAACCCGCGCACCGATGCGATAGATGGCGATGGATCGCTGCTGACGGAAGTGATGCAGCTTACCTTGAATGCTGACCGAACAGCCCACCTGGAAGAGAGGCGTGTAAGCAGAGGGGTGATGAGCTCACCATACATCCACCGGAGGAGGCGTTACCTGCAGGTCAGAGTACGGCACGCCGCCTTCGTCCACGCTGTTGGCGTAGTAGGCGCACTGAATGCGACCGGTCCCATCATCAACTGCACGCCTCTCTCGATCGGTGCGCTGCAGACCAGAAGGAGGCTCTCGAGAGCACAGAGGAAGGAGCGAAGAAGTGCGCACCTGACAGGGCGAGGTGCCTCGGTCGGGGCAGCGCCTCCACGATAATGCCCATCACTGCAACGCGCGTCACAGGGTGGCCGTTGAGGTTGAAGGGCTCTGGTATGGTAATCGAAAGAAGATAAGCTCCAAGAATCATAAAGTAGAGGGCAACAGTTGGGCAGTGCCTGAGTAGCCGGGCATCGGGGGCAGAGCAAGGGCGTCCCCGATGAAGAGCTTCACGTGGGTCCAGAAGAGTGGATCGAGGCCCCAATGCTCGATGATGGGAAGTGCCGGCCGCACGCATTCGATTCTTCTTCGCTTGGCCGTGTCGGCGCCTCGCGCGGGCTTTGTGTCATCTTCCCTCAGCCATTCGTGTGGGTCCCAGTGTTCGACAGGAGGCTCATCTTTCTCCATCAGATGTGGCCTGCAAGAAAGAAGTGGGGTATTTTTTTTTTTGGATTTATATTTGTATAATCAACAATCAATTCAAGCCTTCAAGCTGTACAGAGGCCAAGCCCAGCGTTCCCTTCTCAGTTGAGGTCATCATCATCAAAGTCATCGCCGAAGTCTGCAAGGATATTGTAAAAATTACGATAATGATTGAGTGAGGTGATTGATGAGTAGGACAGCATAAACAGCGACATACCGTTGAAGAAATCGAGGTCGACCATCTTCACTTGGGGTCCTTCAGACTCCTGCATGGCGGCAATGATCGCTGCAGCATCGTCGTGGTCCATGTCCATGTCCATCATGTACATGCCAGACGGGTCGTCCATCTGAGGCGCCGAGAAGAATCCTTTCATCGCATTCATGGTGTGTCGTGCTGGTTGAATCGAGCCGGCTCTTCGTAATTCCCTTGATCCAATGAAAAAGCCAAATCTGCAGCCAGCAAAGAGTTCAGGGAAGGCACAGCTCTTCCTGTCGACTTGATTTAAATCAAGTCCTGAAAGCTCAGAGAAATGTTTTAAGAAATAAAGAATAAAAAAAGGCGCGAAGCAGCCCGCGGTCTTTCTTGTGTTTGCCAACGGTCCGAGTGAGGAGACAGACAGCCGGGGCGCCATCAAACGGCCAATTAGATAGATTGCTCACACCCACACAGAACTATGGATGCACCTGCGGCTTCAATTCTTCAATTTCAAAACATCTCCCTTGGCGGGAAAGTGGCTGGGGTACGTTGTGCTTGCTGCGTCGCTTTCATTAGCGCTCAAATCGCAAATTTTTAAACATTTTTGGTTCTTTGGTGGTGGCCGCAGTCTTCAGGAATAATGAAGATTAATGCAAGCGGAATCGGATGGAAGTCGAGGGCGGGCAAGAGCGTGGCCATCATGGGAACAGATCTCGTCAAGGCCGAGTGGATCCCAATTGGCAAGTCCTTCCAGCTGAAGCTCACCGTCAAGGGCGGGTCGAACTTCAAGTTCAATGGATTCCAGCAGGCCAACAACAACGAGCTCAAGTCCTTCTTCGACGCCAACTTCAAGCTAGACCTCACGCGACTCGAGTACAACACGTCTGGCAGGAACTGGGGCGACATTGACGTGCGAGGTATAGCTCTCACCCGCCTCGTCCCCTCTTGTACTCGGTCCGCTGTGCACGCAACCGTTGAAGCGACTCACCACATACGGCTTCTTCTTCTTGGCGCACTCCCAGGCCCGGGAATGATGTTTCAGGTGGGAGACGGGCCGGCGTTCGAGGTCCCCTTCACGGACGTGGCTCAGTGCGTGCTGCAGAAGAACGAGGTCACCCTCGAATTCCATCAGGACGACACCTCGGCGTCGGTCGACAGCGAGTCTCTCGTTGAACTGCGCCTTTACTTTCCTCCCGATGGCGACATGGACGCCGACGTACGTTAATTAATTACTTGTGGAGCTGGTCGCTGTGCTGTGCAGCTTGGCTGATGCCCGAAAGCTCTTAATTGACACAAACAGGAATTCCACAAGCTCGTTTTGGACAAGGCCGACGTGGTCTCCACAACTGGCGGTGGCCTCGCCACCTTCCCCCAGATCCCCGTGCTTACGCCCAGGCATGCTCCCTACTCCATGCTCCTCCATTCTTTCTTCTCAGTAGCCTAGCTCACGCCTTTGGTTGGTGTACACGCCATGTGCAGAGGTCGTTACGACATCGAAATCTATCCCTCCTTCCTTCGCCTGCACGGCAAGACCTACGACTACAAGATCATGTACAGTTCCATCTCGCACATCTTCGAGCTGCCAAAGCCCGATGATCGTCACGTGTGCTTCATGGTACGGCACCTTTCGCTCTCCCACACCGTTACCGCTTTCGTTGTTCACTTGAGGTGTTCGCCCTTCTCATTCACACCCACACCCACAGATCAGCTTGGACCCGCCGATCAGGCAGGGAGGCACGCGATACCCGCACCTCGTGCTGCAGTTCGATAAGGCCGCCAAGATCGATCTCCAGGTAGCCCTCAAGGAGATGGAGGGCAAGCTGCCCAAGGAGAGCAGGCTCGAGGAGGAGATGTCGGGCAAGGTCTACAAGGTATTCCGCCGGGTGGTCCGCGAACTCACCCAGAAGAAGATCACCGTGCCTGGCACGTACCTCAGGTATTTAACCGCACGACACATGCGACACGCACGACACAATCGCACGCGCTCACTGTCTTGATTGTTGGGCTACGCGTGCAGTCACCACCAAGCACCTGCGGTCAAGTGCTCCGTGAAGGCCAATGACGGCTATCTGTACCCCATGGACCGATGCTTCATCTTCATCCACAAGCCGCCCACGTACATCCGCTACTCGGACATCACCGTTGTCGAATTCGCGCGTGTGTCGAGCGAGAAGCAGGGCGACATCCAGGGCGGCAGCCGCACATTCGATTTGGTCGTCTACACCAAGGGCGGCAACGACGTCCAATTCACCGGCATGCAGAGGTACCTTGACGGCCACGCGTGCCTGCCTGCTGTGCGACTGGCCCTCGTCAGCGCAGTTACATCATTTTCGGTCCCACCCGCCCACCCGCTCACACAACCCGCGCTCTTCTACGTGCAGAACTGAATTCAAGGCGCTGGTGAACTTCATTCAGTCGAAGGGCATCAAGATCAAGAGGATCTCTCACATGGAGGCTGGCGCGGACACTTCCGGTGCGGAAGCCGACCTGGTGGCCTCCTCCGGTGCCGTCGACGACGGCAGCAGTTCCGAGGACGACGACTTCATCGCCAAGGACGAAATGGAGCCCGATGAGGAGTTTGACGAGGTGCGTTCCTCGCGTGTGTGTGGTTGTGCGTTCGTGCGTGTACGGAGCTGATGTGAAATGGTCGGTTGTCGACCGTGCAGGGAGACGCCGAGGCGCTCGAGGCGGATGAGGTGGACGAGGTGGACGACACCTCGGGCCGAGGCAAGAGGAAGCGGGAGGAGGCCGAAGCCAAGCCCAAGCCCAAGGGCGAGAGGGAGACGCAGACCAAAAAGGGCAGAGGCTCCGACATGGACGAGTGATTGCTTCGTTGACCGATTGTTTTTGTTACTCCTCTCCCCCCAGTATTCACACATATGAAGGAGCGTGATCTCCTTCCTGAGCAGACACAGGCCTCACCTGTTGCCACGCAACGTCGCTTTTAGTCGTTTTTTCTTCCATTGCGAAAGGCCCAACCAATGAGGGGGCTCTTAAAGTTTCGCTGAATAACAAAAAAACCCAAAAAAAATCAAAGAAATACAAGTGGCTGGCAAAAGCAAGATGGAGCGACCGACAACAGGAAGAGGCGAAAGAGGGTCGGCGGGGCGGCACAGGGTGGTGGAAAGCGAGAACAATTGGAGTTGTGGGCCGCTGTTTGCCGGAGGGGTGGACGACGCCGCGGTGTGGAGCGAGGCGCCCTTCTTCCTGGCGGGCCACACCGCCCTCTACTCCGCCGCGTCTGGGTCGCTCTTCCTCTTTGGAGGCTATGATGGCAGGTACTACACTTTATTAAATTTAAATTTGAATAAACATATTAACAAAAGAATGATTAAAATTATTCAGCAAGCGAACGAACGACCTGTACGTGCTTCGAAACGCCAAGTCGCTGGCCGCTGAAGGAGCCGAGAGCGCCGAGCTGGTGTGGGGAAAAGGTGCGGAGCGGCTCCCACGCTGCGGCTTGCTGCTGGCGTCTGCACTGACCGCGGAGAGTTTTGTGCACGCAGCGACATTGGAGGGCGTGAGGGACAGGGCGGGACACGGGTTCTTCATGAAGGACGAGAAGCTGTACATACACGCGGGCTACGACAGCCAGCACAACGTGCTACATGACCTCGTGGAGGTTGACGTTTCATCTGGTACCTGCCACCATGCACGCGCACGCTTACGCACGCAACTCACTCGTACTGGCAAGCAGATGAGTTCTCTACGCGAACGTTGGAGTACAAGTCGGTGCTACCCAACCTGGAGCGGCGATGGCATGCAAGCTTCCTTCACGATGACCGTTACTTCGTGCATGGAGGTACGCCTCCCTTTGCCACCCCTGTCCCTACCCTCCGCCCTGACTCTGGCTACGCTCTGCTTTCCGCTATCATCACCACAGGATGGAACGACAGCGGCGGCCTGGCCGATTTGATCTATCTCGACCTCAGTGCGTTGCGAAGCGAGAGTCTTCCTGATCTGTCGGTTGAAGTGTTGACTGTGTTGGGCATGTTCTTCAGAAACGCAGAAATGGGTAGCGCCCAAGTTCAAGGGGACGGCGCCGTCCTTCCGCCGATGGCACACGATGACACAACTGTCCAACACTGGCGGCCGCTACTTTCTCTTTGGCGGTTACAACGGCGGCAAGATGCCCCTTGGCGACGCCTTTCTTCTCAACATTGGTACCCTGACGCACCCGCCACATCACACTCACCTCGCTTTTGTGAAAAGGAGTGTCTTTCTCAGCTGAGAACACGTACCACATCAGACACACAGATATGGTCGCAGCCCCGATTCAAGGGCAAGGTGCCCGGCCCCAGGTGCCGACACACGATGACGGCAGTCGACGACAAGCAGTTGGTGCTCCTCGGCGGCTACAAGGAGTCCGACAACGCCATCTACAAAGAAATCGCCGTTCTTCACACAGGTACGCTGATGATGATGACGATGAAGGAGAGTCTCCTCGACTGATTGAAGTTTACTGCTGTTTCCTATGTGCAGACGACATGAGCTGGCACCAGGTGTCGGCGCGTGCCGTGGGTCCCATGCTGCCGGCTGTGCGCAGTGGCCACTCGGCCACGCTCGTCGAGGGCGAAGGCATACTGGTGTGTGGAGGCTGGAAGCCGGACTACATTCAACCGGCCTACTGGATCGACCTACGCATGACCTAAGGGCTCCTTCGGAAGGATCCCCAATGCACAAACTCTGACCGCCTTTGCCCAACCAAGATCTTGGACCGAAGAGATAAAATTCCAAACATTGCACGGAGTTAAACGGAAGAGTCATGAAATAAAAAGGGAAATGATAAATCAGAACTGAGTAGCCGGAGGATGCAAGAGGATGGAGGGAACGCATCAGATTTGTACCTAAATGAGGCTGGTGAAGAGCCGGCTAAGGTGGTCCTACCTCGAGAGGAAGCCAGAGCGGGCGAATTGGCCGATGCATTGGATGCAAGTAGCGGTCTCGATCTGAATCAGGAGAGCCCCAGCCCACCCTTGCCCAAAATTGAGATCAAGATCGCAGAGGCCGAGCCACGTGTGCCAGGCGATGCCACCCCCAACCAAGCGGATGCCGAGGCCGAGGAGCGTCGCCTGCGGGAGCTCCTGCTCGAAGGCGCCAAGCAAGAGAAGCAAGAGGAGCCGCTACGCGCCAAGTCGCCCAACCGCAGTGCCGACGTGATGGCTCCAGAAGATGGGAAGAAGAAAAAGGAGAGGAAAAGGGGTCGAAGCCGAAGTAGGAGCCGAAGTCGAAGTCGCGACAGGAAGCACCGCAGCAGCAGACAAGAGGCCAAGGACAGCGACAACCCGCGTAGCGAGCGGCGTCGAAGCCGCGACAAGCCCGAGAAGGAGGACAGCGTCAGAAGCAGACGAAAGAGGAGCCGAAGCCGGGAGGAGCGCAAGAGGAGGAGTCGAAGCAGAGAGAGGAGCAAGCGGGAAAGGAGGAGCCGAAGTAGGGAGAAGAAGAGGGAGGAGAAGAAGAAGAGGAGCCGAAGCCGAAGTAGGGAGAGGAAGAGGGAAAAGAAGAAGAAAAGGGAGAGGAGCCGAAGCCGAAGTCGCAGCCGGGAGAGGAGCAGGGACAGACGAGAGAGGAAGCGAAGCCGCCGCAGTCGCAGCAAGGGTCGGGAGAGGAGCAGGGATCGCCGCAGCAAGAGTCGGGAGAGGAGCAGGGACCGCCGCCGGAGCCGCAGCCGCAGCCGCGAGCGCGTCAAGAGGTGGGATGTGAAGAAAGAGGACGAGTGGGTCGAGAAGCAGCCCACGCTGCCAGCCGCCACCGCTGCGCCGGTTGTGGGTCCGGCGATGGTACCGACCCAGCTGTTGCTGGCCCGGCTCGCGGGCTATCCGACGGCCGGGCTCACCTACCCAGGCGCACCGGCGAATCCCTTGCCAGCACCGCCTCCCGTGCAACCGGCGCACGTCGACCCCGAGGAGGAGCGGCGGCGGAAGCTTCAGGCGCTCGCTGGCTACGGCCAAGATCGCGGAGCCATGCCGCACGGAATGGACGCGCACATGCCCATGGGACTCGGCTTCAAGCCTGGTGCGTACCCGTCTGTCATTGACAGCTGCCTCGAAGTGGTAGCTGGACTGACTCGCTCCGTCGGACTTCCAGACAAACACGGTCCCATGATGCGCCAGCCCAGCATGCCGGGGATGTCCGTGTCTGTGCCGATCGGCAAGAAGAATGTGATCTTCAAGGGCTGGAAGAAGGGCGAGACGGTCACGCAGGACGACATCAAGCGGGACACGAGTGGCAGCAGCACCTCCCTTCAGTCGCTCTCCGACAACACCAAGGTAAAAACCCCTCCCTCGCGGTGTACAACAGGCGCACGCACGTCACGGCGAAGAAGGCGACAGCAGAGTACAACCAAGCACCGTATTGTCGAGGCAGAAACTGCGCTCCACTCCGCATCGGCAGGCCACTCTGTTGCCCATCTGCGCGGAGTGGGCCCGCGGGGTCACGGTGCTGGAACGGTGCAAGAATGGCGGAGGAAGGAGAAGTAGGGAGAGGTGGTGTGCAGCAGGCACTCGTGCAAGTCAGCTGTGTGCCGTGTGCCCGGGCTGCACTCGCCTCGTCAGCGTGGCGTACGCACCTCTTGGACAAGACGGGTCCGCACAGATTACGCGTTTGAGCGGTTGGCCCACGCGCGGGCGTGAGCCGCCAACCCCTCCAAACAAACAAGCGTAATCTGTGCGGGTCCTTCATGTCCAAAAGGTGTGTACGCCCTCGGAAGCACTGCTGCCTCTACTCTCCCTCTTCTCTCTTCGTGCGCGCTCTCTCCGCCCGTGCACGTTCCCGTACTCCTCGGGTCGCGGGTCTCGGTGGCACTGCGGGGACTGGTGGCAAGTGCGCTGACCACGCCAGCTTCCCACCAGCTTCCCGTGTCACCGATGAGACCTCGCCACGTGTGGCTACTGGCGTGGCAGGCGCAGCACTGCTCATCCGATCCCGTTCTCTTCTATATTGCCGTGCCTCACGTCTTATCTCCCTCTTCTGCAGAGCACGGTGCAAGTGCACGAGCGCAACTTCAACGATTGCAAGATCACCGGCGGCGTTGGCTTCAAGATGCTCCAGAAGATGGGCTGGGGCGGCGACGCTCTCGGCAAGCACGAAGACGTACGCAGCCCTTCATGGTTCGCCCTTTTGGAGGTGTTGTGTGTTCAGCAGCTGACCACGTGGTCTGTCGACGCGTCACGCATGCAGGGCATTGTCGAACCGATAGCAATCACTATGAACCCCGGCACGCGCGGATTGTGCGGGGCCGATGAAAAGGCGCAGGGCAAGAAGAAGAATAAGAAGGGCGGCCTGCGCGGACCCACCACCGAGCCCCCCAACAACCCCAACTACAGCTACGTCAAGTGTCGCTTCGACCCCAATGTACGCTTGCCCCCACGCAACAACGCACGCACACCATGATTGCGTGTAGCTTGGGGCTGACCTCTGCCCGTGTCTTTTACCTCATGCGACAGCATGTCGTGCCGGAGCAGCGTCTGGCCAAGCATGAGCTCAACTGTCCGGCCAACCCCAACCCGGCGAGCCACAAGGCGCAGCTCAAGCGACAGAATATGCTGATCAATAGCAGCAGCGCCGCAGTCACCGGGCACAAGAAGCAGGTACGCCCCTACCTCGCCCACCGCCACCATCATCACCATCATCTTCATCTTCATCGTCTCACTGAGCGTGGCCCTCCTCCAGCGCCCGGCCTACGATCGGTATCGGCCGCCGCCGGTGCACACGCCCGGGGTGGGACCCGCGCCCGCCTTTTCCTACGGACACTCGCTCCCGCCCACGCCCACGCCCGCAGCCGTTGCTGCCTACCAACAGCAGCAGTACGCCATGTGGACGGCCTACCAACAGCAGCAGCAGCAGCAGCAGCAGGCCTACGGCTGGCCTGGCGCCCCGACGCCGCGCACGTAGGCACCACCCTTCCTCCTTGAAGGAAGAGGACACTGTACATGACGATCACTTGGCCCATCAAGAGAAGATGGAGAGAAGAGAAGAGAGAGTAGAGAAGACCTCTCTGTCCGACGTCGCAAGAATATTAAGCGCAGCTTTAACCAACGCCACGTACACGCACAAGCCCCAAGTTGATGATAAGACGCGCGGCGGGACAGCAGGGCCGACCGGACGACCTCTTGGCCACCACCAACACAATGATGATAGAAACGATACAGGTGGGCACTGCAGATGGTATCGTGCACTTCCTTCTCTTCTTCTTCTGTTGAATTCAGAAAGTTGAATCTTTCATCCATTCAATAAAAATGCCTGATTTTTATTTGAATCGATTTGACGTGGGCGCCTGTGTGCAGATGCACAAGAGGGGGCGCTGTGTGACCCCTTGGGCCAGGTGCCGCCCGAGCTGGCCATCCACGTCCTCAGCTACCTCACCGACGCCGAGCTCGCCCACGCCGCCTCTGTATGTCGGTACGCCCGCCCCACCGCACGCAGCCCAAAAACCCGTGTGCGGCGTGTGTTGTGTGTTCCATCTCTGCTCTCTGACCTCTGGTGCATCATCGTGGACGCGCGACCATGGCAGAGAGTGGTATGGGCTGGCCAACGACGACCATGTAAAGGCCCTGCCACCTCACCACCTTGTGGCCGGCTGTCGTGGCTGCTGGTGCTCATCGGCGCCTGTTGTGTTGCACGTGCGTGGCAGGTGTGGCGCGAAAGGTTCAAACGTCGCTTCGACAAGGGAGTAGAGGGCCGCAAGGCCGCTGGGGCTCGACGACGCGGGCGCGCTCGGCACGTGCTGCAGGCTGAAGGCGACGAGGAGGCGATTGAGACCGAGCGGCTCGTGCTCGACGACCCCCGCCTCGACGACATGCTCACCACCGCCACCGCCGACGTCAGTGACCTGGAGTCGGGCTCGGCGCACGATGAAATCGGCGGTGACGAGGCGGAGGATGAGGAAGAGGTCGACGGCGGCGACGATGACGACGAAGAAGAGACGGAGGAGTTGGAGGGCATCCGGCGGCTGGTCATACCGTCGCCACTCTCCAACTCGGCCAAGTGGAAGACTCTCTACGTGGAGCGGCACATGCAGCCACAGATCAAGCTCCTCCGCATCCTCAGCGAGAACACCTCCCTCGGTACCCTCGATCCCTTGTGGGCCTCATACCCATCACGCACGTGAACGCTCACACACACACACACACACACACACACACACACACACACACACACACACACACACACA
>CDFC01058379.1:80459-93096 GCA_000826385.1 Acanthamoeba rhysodes | reverse complement strand
TGCAGTTGACGCAGGCCAACATATCGCTCGTGTTTCAGCAGCTGGCCATCTACGCCCAGCTCTAAACAAAGACAGTCTCCCTTCGAATTGTAAATACACAACACATTCACAACACGACACACATTTACGACACACCAGCGCGCGCGCGCGCACACACACACACACACACACACACACACACACACACACACACACACACAAACCAGTGCACGCACGCAGGGCGGCACCTTGTTGACAAATAGACTCTTGACAAAGTTCTCAGCGCTCTTCCCGTAGCTGTATGTGGTGAGGATGTCGATGATGCCAATGAAGTAGATCTCGCCTAGCGGCGTCCCGTTCTTCTTGCGCCCCTGGATGCCGCCGTAGTCTCGGCGGAAGAACGGTGCGTTCTCCTCCACCGGTGCCAGAGCGTCGCTCCTGTAAATCTCACACTGCATGAGTGCGCGCAGTTGTGTGCGTGTGTGGTGTGTGTTTCGGCAGCTTGTTGGCGGCCATACCCAGACACTTTGGGTTTCAGTCCTGGGTCGACTGGCCGGCACTCGATGTCGGGGTAGTTCAGGAAGTGGATGCCCACCAGCAGGCTGTAGTCCATCAGGTTCCGTTCGCGCAGGAACTGCAACGAAAAAAAACGAAAATTCCAATAATTATGTAAGATATCAACATACTCGTAATCAAGATTATAAATCAAATAAAAATAAATGCAGGCGAGACACGCACGTCCGAGTCCTTGTGGACCTGGCTCACGAGCTGATTCCTCGTCTCGGCGTCGAACAAAAAGAGACTGTCGGAGGGGAGAGAACCAGGAAGTCAGCAACGCGCAAACTTGTTTGTGGGGAGGGGCAATGGTACTGGTTGAGGTCCATGTCCTTCTGTACACTCTCGCCTTGCGCCGTGCTTCGGTTTACAGTGGAACCCTGATCGTGGGGGAGGGGAGGGGGTCAGGCGTGTGTGTGTCTTGCACCAACGGCACGAGAGAAGTAAACCTTGAGATCGTATACGCGGTGAATGGGGATGTTGGTCTGGAACACGTTCTCCATGACCACAAACGCCGTCTGGTTGATCTTGTGCAGTCCGAAGAAGCGTCCGATGAGCGAGCCCGGATAGCGTTGGAAATGCTGGCGGCGCGCCACGAGAAAGCGTGAGTCGCCCAAGGGAATCATAGCAAAGTGGGGCAGTGCCACCGGCCAGTACCTCGTAGTATCCCTGGAGAATCTGGAAGAGGGACGTGCACTCGTCCAGCGGAATGGTCTTGACCAGGAACCGACCGTCGTGACTATGTTGTCCCGTAAGCCGTCAGCACACACGGCACACGGGGCTGCACCACACGGTGGTTCGAATACGAAACCTGTAGTAGAAGAAGCTGCCCGACTTGCCGTCCGACAGCTGGACCGAGGGAGTGGACAGATCGCCGCGGAGCAGATTGCCCAACACTTGCTCTGGGCCTACAAAATGATAGCAATGCAAGGCAGGAAGGGCCGAGCCGGTAGTGCCGGTGAGTTCAAAAAGCTCCGCGCTGAGCAGCAGCGGATTGGTCTGGGTACCGAGGGCGAGGAGGTATTCGGACTCATCGACGCCGCACATGGCGCGGAACCTCTTGAACACCAGCGGCGCGTAGTCCGTGAAGGTCCACGTCTCGGCCTTGGTCATGTCCGTCCTGGTCGCATTAGTGCAGGTGAGCAAACAACAATAGTGAATAGATCAATAATAAATAGGGCTTGGCTGACAGTGACGCACTTGGCGAGCTCGAACGTGGTCACGGCCTTGAAGTCGGCCGTGGAGGGCTCGCCGGTGGGATCGCCGTTGGCCATTTGTATCTGTGGTATCAGATAGCAGAGCCAAATACGCGATTAGCAGGTGTCGACGCAGCGATGATGGTTCAGAGGGAGGTGGGAGGCGGTAGGTACGGAGATGCGCAGGCCGAGCATGAGGTAGAAGCACGTCTTCCATGAGGCCCCGATGAGCGACACGGGCGTGCCCCGCTTGCCCACCCGCTTCTCCGGGCCCTCACATTTTAAGAGCCCCAGCCCCTGGCCAACGCACAGACGCCTGTCAAGCCTTTTTTCCTTTTCACCACACACGACACGATACCTGGAGGAGACGAGGCCGGGTTTCCTCCAGCTGGACAAACTGCTCCTTGGTCATGGTCTGGTGCAGCTTGCCGTTGACTAGCACGCAAGCCGGAGAGCGACAAATAACGAATGTCAATAAATCAATAAATACAAAAAAAAAATCAAATTGATATAAATCGGTACCGGGCACTGCGGCAAAGAGTTCCGAGAGGAACGGCATGAGGGCGGTCATCGACACGGTGATTCCCAGCGACGACAGCGTCTGTGAAGAACGCGGAGGTGAGAAGGTCACATTAAGTGGGGTGAGCGAATGGCCGGTGCGTGGCAGAATGAGGCGAGCGGTGCGCACCTGGTACATGGAGAGGATGACGTCGTTGAGCTCCATCTCGTCGATAACGCCGTCATTGTTCGAATCAAGCGTGTCAAACACCCCTGCGTACACCGAATGCGGATTGATCACCCATCGGTCATTGTCGTTGGTACGGAAAGAAAGAAGAAAGGAGGAGGTGGCGGAGGAAGAAGAAGGTTTCGAGAGGTACATTCGAGCTTCTCCTTCCTGGTTCCTTTCATGAAGAAGGACATGCTGCTCAGGAAGTCGACTTCGGTGATGAACCCATTCTTGTCGACATCGAACAGCTGAAACAAGAATCTGCGTGGTGCAGCGGAGCATGGTTAATGAGGGCTTTGTGAGGGCTCGAGTGAGTGAGCGAGCAGTACCTCACGAGGGTGCTGTCGGGACGGAAGCCGGTGTTGGACGCGAAATCGTTGATGACGATCTTGGTATCTGCCGTCGTCAGCGTGAGCGAGCCGAACTGCTCCTGCAGGGCCTTCAAGTCCTTGATTGACACTGTGTCAAACACACACACACACACACACACACACACACACACACACACACACACGACGATGAGGCGTTGACTTAATTGAGACTGGCCAAAGGCTATTCTGAGGAACTACGTACTCTGGTCGACCGCAGTCTGGAATGTATGAGGAAGGGCGGTAATGTTGCCGACGATGGCCCTGCGCTCGCGCTCGAGCGCTTGCTGGGCCTCCTGCTCCTTCTCCCGCTCCCGCTGGCGGGTCGCCTCGAGCATCGACGTCGTGTTGTAGCGGCGCAGTGACGGCGGCAGCGCTGCACCGCCAGTGCCCGACGTCGTCGCAACCGAGATCGAGCTTGACAAGGGCGCCGACGGCTCGAACTCGGTCGATGAAGACGACGCGGGCGCGGCGTGCGGCAGCTGCGGATAGGAGACGGACGTGACCAGCGTCGGCGGCGATGGCGAGGTCTGCCTGATCGGGAACGAGCCCGACGACGGGCCGTAGCAGTCCGCCGTAGAGCAGTAGGCCGCTTGTGCGCCGCCACCGGGCGGCGCCGCAGCGAGCGAGGGCGAGGGCGACGACGGAGGCATGGCAGGAATGCTGTGGTGCGGCTGCGGCATCCGTAGCGGCTGCTGATGCGGAGGCGGTGGCTGAGCAACGTGTTGACCGGGCTGTGGGCTGCCCTGGCCGCCGTAGTACGGCGCCGAGACTGGCGACATGTGAGGAATGTACGGCGCAGGGCCGGAGCTGTACGGGCTTGCCTGCGGGCTCACCCCGGAGGCCGGCGGGCCGTAGGGCGAGGGACCTGATGCGTAAGTCTGTGCGGCCGCTGGCGGCACGGGCGTCGACGACTGCGGGGCCATGGGTGGCAGCGAGGACGATGTGTAGGCCGGCATCGCGTGCGGCGTGGTGTAGTAGGCGGGCGGAGGAGCTGTGCTGTAGTAGGACGGCGGCGGCCCGCCACAGGACGATGACGGCGGCGCGGCGTACGCAGGCATCGACGAGCACGACGAAGTGGGGACGGCGCCACCACTGCCACACGACGAAGGCGGCCGGCCGCCGCACGAGGACGGCACGTAGGCAGACGCGTGCGGGTAGCTGACGGTCACCGATGGTCCCTGCGACGACGGCGGCCCGCCGCTGAGCGAGAGCGCGCCAAAGCTGGCGCCGAGCGACTGCGCGTCGTACTGGGCGCCGGGGGAGGGGAAGGCCACAGCAGAGGACATGTCCAGGCCGCCAGAAGACTGCACACCGTACGGGTATCCAGCACTACTGTAGGGTGGATAGGGCGCGGCTGCGGTCGGGTAGGACGGTGCGTAGTACGTTGGGGGTGCCCCAGTCGACTGGGGTGGGTAGTAGCCGGATGGGGGTGGACCTGTGATTGGAATGGAGGGTAGGAACAAAGAGGACGTCCTTGAATTATAAATCAAGGACCTACTAATTATTTGTGAAAATGAAGTAGGGTACCTCCCCACATGATGCTCAACGCCGCGTTCTCTTATCGGCCGATTGATGTGATTTGTGAGATGCCAATACACCAACCTAGAAAGAAAGAAGAAAAAGAAAGAAAACCGTTCGCATTCCTTGGCGCCAAGAATTGGGTCTACCGCATTCCAAGCTCGGAGCTCTTGGCACTCCCACAGCACAATCATCTTCCGCTCTCGGTCATACTCGACGTCGCTGGAAACCAAACCATTCCACTTCCCAAAAAGTTTACTTGAAGCACCTTTGCCGCAACGAGCGGGCGTTGCCCATCAGTCCTCACCTCGGCCGCAACGAGGGACAAGCTGCACACAGCACACCATACGCACCTGAGTGTGGATGGAGGCGTTGAGCGAGTACTTCACGCCAAGCGCTTCTTAGATTCTCACCTTCCTGCGCGATTCATCTCACTCGCGTCGCCTTTGCCCCAGCCGCGCACCCAGCGCCCACCCGCCATCGATCTCTCCCCTTCATCATCCGCTCCGCCCCGCAAGCTGTGTTCAAGGAAGGTGCGTAAGCCGCACAAGCTTGATGCCACCGTCGCCCCGTGCTTTTTTAAACTGCTTCCCCTACCAGGCCAGTCTCTCGGCGATGCATCATGACCTCGCCCAAGTGCCTCTGCCCCCGCGGCAAAGCGAAACATTCTAAACATTCGCCGCCGCGGGGGTAGAGGCATGCTTGACATTCCAATTCAAGAACAGGGCAGCACGAAGAAGCGGAACAAAAAATGTCCCCCAACGCGCAAGGCACCGGGAGACCGCAAAACCAGGTAGCGCCTTCTTCACGCGCGCATCGGCGAGGCGGCACTTTTCCTTCCAGACCCATGGAGACGACAAGCAAGAGCGCTGCCGCTTAATGATACCTCGCGGCGGTGGGCGCGGCATCTCCCCGGCATAGATGGAGTAGAGGAAACATCATCGCAGCAGGAGGTACGAAGAAGGAGCGATTCCCATTACAATTATATTGGCATGCATGCAGGAGCACCCGGCCTCCGCGTCACAGGACGTACGATCTTCATACTCCATAGTACTCGACTCACGCGAGTCCACTACTCTCTACGTCTCTTCCGCGTCAAGCCTGGTCTTCTCGAGCGGCCTTGGGCACCAAAGCAGGACGAGTGGGGAAGACTGGCTCTGAGCCTCTCTCCCGACGCATTTAAGAAGGCGGTGTCAAGCGGAGACATCCAACCAATGGGCGCCTGGAGTTACGCTCTTGAGCTCCAGCCAACCAGGCCCTTGGCACTCGTGCGCCATTGGGCGGCTTCCGCGAACCATGGACCAACCGGTGGCGGAGTTCGTCACACGGGCCATTACCCTATGCCAGACTCGTCTGCAACTGGGCGCGGAACCGGTACGAACGAGAGCAGCGAACACCAATCCAGCGCGGCCTAAATGGCCTCACCATGAACTGTTGCCCACAGGTAACCCCCAACCATACCAAACAATGTTGTGGCTGTGCCTCACCGGCCGATCTGCGGTCGTCTTGGCCCATAACGTGTGTTGCGCAGGCCCACCTTGGCGCGGTGGCCATTGGGCAGGCGGAATTCAACGGCCCCGCGTGTCCGGACTGCAAGGCAACTCATTGCGCCGAGCAGGATCAGGTATGGCTACGTTGTTGCTGTTCGTTTCGGGTGGCTGCAGGGCTGCCCTAATGCCGAGTGTCTTGTCGTCCCCGGTTGACCGCGCCTCGTTGTTCGGGGCTCGTCGCTACCGGAACGAAGAGTGGAGCGGTGCACAGCTCCGCCCCATTTAAAACCAAGAGGACAAGGCAGGACATTCGTTTCTTCGCCAGCTGCGCACGCAACACACATCCTCGCGGCCAACCTCAACACCCTGCCGTCCACCGACACAAACCCGAGACTCCCACAGAGATGAAGAGGAAGCAGGTCATCAACAAGCATCAAACCCAGCAGGACGGGGATGACTCCAGCGACTGCACCTACGACGCCGAAGAGGTATCCACACAGCATCGCCAACACAAAAAGATGCGTACGGTAAAGCGCGAGTACACCAGCAGCGACTCAGACGACAGCGACGCCGCAACGTCGTGGTCCTCCCCGAACCTCCTCACCGCCAAGGATCTCCCCCTGCGCGCCATGAAGCAGAGCGTGGTCCAATGGTACCCACCTCGTCCCTCTTCGCTCTTTTTCGTTCGTTCTTTGTTTTCTCTGTTTTTTTGTCGAAGATGGGATTTGTTGTGTACCGTAAGATTGCCACGCACATGTCCAACAAGCTGACATGACCTCCTTTTGGTGCGTGCGCAACCAACAGGATTCGTCAGACCTACTCTGTGGCCGTGCACGGGTGGACGGCCAAGGCCGACATCTTCGAGGACTACCTGAGCGAGTGGGCGCGCATGGGCAAGGAGCCCCAGCTCACCGCGCCCGCCTTCGGTCGGCTTGTCCACAAGGCCTTCCCGGGCATCAAGTCCTGCCGCATGGGTCCCCGCATCCGCGCCCGCCATTGCTACAAGGGCCTCGTCCGTCGCGAGGGACTCGACTCCTCGGCCTCTTCCCCGGCTCACTCGCCCGTCTCCTCTTTCGTATCTTCGCCTTCGGTCGAGTCATCCACGACAACCACGACCACCGCCACTTCCTCGCCTTATTCGACGTCGGCCGCGTCGTCGCCCCAGCAGCCTCTTGATGACAGCCACCACGACGGCCACCAGCAGTGGGCGCCGCACAATATGGAGCAGGTCTTGATCGACCTCGAGTCCGAACTCGAGACCGAGATGCTCAGCATGGGCAACGTCAAGCAGGAGCCCCGCACCGACGACACCGAGGAGGTCACCGAGGCCTACGGCGTCCCTCAGTACTACCCGCCCCAGCCGCAGTCCCGGCACTACTACCCCACCGAGTCGCACCAGGGCACCGCCTATTACTCTGCCTCCGACGCTGACGCCGGCTGCACCTCTTCCTCGTCGCCGTCGCCCACCGTCGCGTCGCCCTACGAATGGTCCACCTTTCCCCCAACTGCGACCACACCCGTCGGCTTGCCCTTCTTTACCTCGTTCCCAGCCTACACTTCGTCCGTCTCGGTTCCGCTTCCGCCCAACTACTACTATCCGGCCGTCACGACCACCAATCATTACACGTACCCGGCCTGGCCCAGCTACCCGACCGCCAGCGCGGCGGAGGCTGGCGGCTTCGTCGTCGAAAACTGTGCAGCCTCCTCCCCGTTGGCCTACACCTCGATGCTCTACCCGGCGTCGGAGGCCATACCTGCGCCGCAGCCTTCTTCGCTCTCGCTTTCTTCGTCGGGCCGATCGGACATCCTCCTGTCCTCCTTCCTCAGCTTCGACCTGTGAGGAACAACTCGAGGAGGAGGACGCGGCAAACCAGAGAGCCGCCGTACTCCGCGCGCGACAGACATATTATTATCTCTTTCTCTCCTCTATCTGATATTATATTCCACACCATATTTTGGCCGTCACAAAGCGCTCTGTGATGGCCGCGTGGTCACGGCCACACGAAGACACAACTCTTCGATAACCAATATATTACACTTGTCCCACACGATAGAAATAGCCGTTCTATTCTCTTCTGTTGTGCCATAACAAGATAAACAAACAACAGACCGGAACAGAGGAGAAACTCAAACAGGAGATACGGAACCGAGTAACTCTCTGTTCAGGCAGCCAGGCAACGACAAAATTATGAAAATGATTATACCATTTTGATTGGTTGCAGTCGAACGTTGCTTGGCGTAAATCTCCGCCGAAAGCGGAGCATGATGTGGCGCGCCACCTTAAATTAAACAATAGAAAATTCCAGCCACAGTGCAGCGATTGAGAGGAAGAGAGGCAAGCAAGATGGAGGACGGAGGCCAAGGATTCCTGCAGGACCCGCCGAGACTGGGCAACCAGTACATTGAGGACACGCCTTTGCGCGAGGTGCTCCAGCGCCTGCTGCCCGAAGACGTGCTCCAGTCCATCGAACCTGACCTCCAGCGCTTTGGCTGGCGTGTCGTCGAGGAGTGCACCCTGCACGGTACCCCCATTTTTATTGAGTTATTTATTTCTTAAAATCAATCAATAAATACATCAATAAATAAATCAATCGAGACCATCGGGAAAGGCAGCGGTACCGCACCAGTGTTGCGGTTGTGGTGCCTCTTTTTGTTGTTCACTTGCTTCCGGTTGGTTGCGAATGCTCCGGCTTGCGGGCAACCGCGAGGCTCACCCCTCCCCTCTGGTGTCGTGTGCTCCACAGGAAAGAACATCAAGCAGCAGCCGCCCGTGCTTGTGCAGTACAACGCCTGGGGTCGGTACGTCTTGTGCTCGTTGTTGTTGTTGTTGGCCCTCAGGTCGAGTGTGCCGCCGCCACTCACCGAGCAAACCGCAACAACCGCCATCGCCACAACACCAACCAGGCGCGTCGACCAGATTCGAATCGGCGAGGGCTGGAAGAGGCTCAACGATGTCTCTGCCGAGGAGGGCCTGATCGCCATCGGCTACGAGAGGAAGCAGAAGGAGTACAGGTAACGACATCATCCTGCACCATCACAGTTGTGCACTACCAAAACGCTCACACGGCGCAACGCTCTCTAGCCGTGTCTACCAATTCGCCAAGATGCACCTGTTTGGACCGTACTCGGCGGTCTACACGTGCCCTCTGTCGATGACCGACGGTGCCACGCGCTTGTGCGAGATCATGAAGCCGCGCGTGGGCGACGACAGTGGGACGCCCTATTCCATCCACGGTACTAGCTACCAGCTTTCCCTCGCTTGCCGAAGCACCCGGCTCACGCTGTGTGTGTGTGTGTGTGTGTGTGTGTGTGTGTGTGTGTGTGTGTGTGTGTGTGTGTGTGTGTGTGTGTGTGTGTGTGTGTGGTGTGTGTGTGTGTGTGTGTGTCGCGTGGTATGTTAGACCTGTTCGACCACTATACGTCGAAGGACCCGGCCAAGTTCTGGACCTCGGGTCAGTGGATGACCGAAAAGCCTGGCGGCAGCGACGTGGGCAACACCGAAACCATCGCCAGGCCCGTTCCCGGTGACAAGCTCATGTACCGCCTGCACGGCATCAAGGTAACAGCAAAGTCATCAGTTGTAATGTTATTTATATATGGCACCATCAGAGCACCAGTCTAACAATGCTCTGTGATTCTGCCGTGTGTGTGTGTGTGTGTGTGTGTGTGTGTGTGTGTGTGTGTGTGTGTGTGTGTGTGTGTGTGTGTGTGTGTGTGTGTGTGTGTGTGGTAGTTCTTCACTTCGGCCACATTGTCGGAGACGGCGTTCGCGCTGGCTCGGGTGATCGATGACAAGACCGGGCCGACGGGGGTGGCTGGTAGCCGGGGCCTTTCTCTCTTTTACATCCAGCTCAGGGACGATGAGGGCAACCTCAAGAACATCAAGATTAGACGCCTCAAGGAGAAGCTCGGCACGAAGAGCCTGCCCACCGCCGAGCTGGAGCTTTGCGGCACGCCGGCACGGCTCGTCGGCCAAGTGGGCCGGGGTGTGGCCACCATCGCCACGCTCTTCAACATCACTCGCATCTACTCTGCTTCGGCATCTGTTGCCTCGATGCGGTACGCACACGCGCACGCTCGACCGCAGAGCCGGACACGTCGATCGCACACTCACGCGGACACTTCGTCTTTTCTAGGAAGGCGATCGCTGTGGCGAGGGACTATGCCCACAGGAGGCACGCCTTCGGGAAGGCAATCGCCGAGCTGCCGCTCCACGTCCAGACTCTCGCGCAGCAGGAGGTCGCCTACAGGGGCTGCCTGCAGCTTCTCTTCCACACGGTTCTCCTCGAGGTACGTGCCGTCTGGAGTGTGTCGTGTGCGCCGAGTGTGCTTATTAACGTTCGGCGCGCAGGGCAAAATGGAGACTGGCCGCGCCAGTAAGGGCGAGAACGATCTGCTGCGCGTGCTCACTACCCTCGGCAAGCTATACATTGCGAAGCTGTCGCTGGCTACCATCTCCGAATGCATCGAGGCCCTCGGCGGCAATGGCTACATGGAGGATGCCACCGACCTGCCCGAACTCCTACGCGAACAGCAGGTACCTTCGCCCCCAGTGTCCTATTTCCCAGGCAGTGGTGGTGGTGGTGGTCATAGTGATACCCATCTCATTTTTCTTGTGCAGGTGAACACGATCTGGGAGGGCACCACCAACGTGCTGTCGATGGACATTCTTCGCATTCTCGACCGAGAGCCCAACGCCTTTGTCGGTACGCCCCAGTGGCCACTCACGCACGCGCGCATGGCCGCATGTCTCTTTAACAAGTCCCATTCATTCATTCTCAGAGTACCGCAACCACATCAATCGCGTGGTGGCGCTGCCTTCCCTCTCGGCGCCGCTGAGGGGCTGCGCCGGCCAGGTGCGTCAGGCGGTGAAGGCCCTCACCGACATCGTGGAGGCCATCACGCACGACATGGACACCGGTACGTACCTACCTACGCTCTTGGTTGATGACGCCACGCGCACTCTGTAGTTTGCGCGGCTTCTCACCTGCGTTCTCTCCTCCCCCCCTCCCCATCAACAGACAAGCACCACCTCTTCTCGCAGTCGATCGCCCGCGATGTGTCGTACGCGATGGCGGCCGCCTTCATCGCCGCGCTGCTGATCGAGCACGCCGCGTGGCCGGGCGGCGGCGAGGCCGGCCTGACCGGCGCCGAGGACGGCGTGCGCACGTTCGCCGCCCAGCAGTGGTGCGCCAGACACCTTGCCGGCCACGTCCTCGCCCTCAACGACGCGCTCAACCTTGCCCAGCTCGACCGCAAGAAGGTGCGCGCACCTTCGCACTCGCGTAATGTGTGCGACATTCGTGCGACCGGTCTCACACTCGCGAGTGCGTCAGGCGAGCTACGAGGCGACGAGGAAGCTGGGGCTGGACGTGGATCCCAACGGCAGCTTCCGGGGCATGGGCGACCTGTGTCCCGTCACGGGCAAGTACCGCGCCAGCTACTGAGCGGTTGCGACCATTCAGCCGTTTCAGTGGTAGTGAGGCCACACGTTGTGTTTCTGTTTCCACCTGGCCTTTTCTTTTTTCTTTATTTTTTGTTTTATTCATCGTTTTCCATCGCGAAGATGACGACGCATGTGCTCCAATGCGCGGTGTGCGGGGTCAGTGGGACGAATCTCTCGCGCTGTTCGGTGTGCCGGACCACCGCGTACTGCTCCCGTGGTACCACTACCCTTTGACCCCAAAGATCACTCAAAATTTCCACAATTTTAATCTGAGAGATTGAAATCTCACTTAATTTTTAAAGATTTATTATTTAAATTAACGAAAAGGTGGGCGGGCTGCATTAATTTTTTAAGATTTATTAAATAAACGAAAAGGTGGCTGCATTAAAATAATTAAAACAATAATGGAAATAAAGATTATTATTAAATCGGCTTTTTGGCAGAGCACCAGGTGAGCCATTGGAAGGCCGGGCACAAGCAGGAGTGCCCGCGCCTGGCTGCCGCCGCTTCGGCCACCTCGGCCCCGGCCGCCACCAGTGCGCAGCTGCCGCAGCAACGCCCGGCGGCGGTAGTGGGTTCCAACCGGCCGCCCGTGGCCGCTCCCGCCCCCGAAGCTGAGGTCGCCGCCGCCGTTGCGGCCTTCGAACGCTTCGCCCGATCGCTGCAGCGCGAGGCCGGCGGCGGCGGCGAAGGTGACGACTCGAGGCGGGCGTTCGTCATCCGCGACGAGGTCGAGGCCAAGGGCCGCGCCGCCTTCGCCGTTCGCGATATCGCACAGTTTCGTCACCACACCACTCCTCGCTACTCACCGATCGTTCGACTGACACGCACGACACGACACGACGCGACGCAGAGGCGAGGAGCCGTTCGAGGAGGAGGCCTACGCGTTCGCGCCCTCGTGCCGCACGCTACGGCGACGCGATGTGTGCCATCACTGCTTCAAGGCCATGGCCCCGGGTCCGGCCGCCACCGCCGCTCGGTGCAACAAGTGCCATACCATCGCCTACTGCTCTCCCGCGTGCCGGTACACACGACACCGACGACACCGACGACATACACGACGCAAACGACACGACACGCGACATGACGCACACCATACTCACACGCGCACGGACTGGTGAATGGGCGCGCGCAGAGCCGAGGGAGAGGTGTTTCATCGGGTGGAGTGCTTTTACGTGAAGAAGCTCGGGCACCTAATCGTGAATCTGGAGATCCTGCTGCTGCTCCGCATCGTCATCGCCCGATGGCTCGAGACCCTCAGCTCCAAAAAGGTCGGCACAACGCAACGCTATACACACGACACACGACACACGACACACGACACACGACACACGGCACACGGCACACGGCACACG